>JANRMT010062846.1:2194299-2272517 GCA_026402145.1 Polypterus bichir lapradei | reverse complement strand
GGTGGTTATCAACATTACATATATTACATTAAATTCACTTCATGATGACACCGCAGGGCCTGTGCAGGCAGCGAGATGGACCCTGCAGCCGTTGAGTGTTAATGTCACATGAAGGACCGATCCAGCCATTGCAGGAGGATATGTGATGCTGTGAAATGCTAAGACGCCTAACCTCTACAGCCGGAGAGAAGGACACCTTTGGTCTTTAAGTGCAATAAAGCTGCAAGGACTGGACAGTATGTGATGCCATGAAATGCTACCATAGCTAAGAGGGTTCTTGTGCTGTTCTCATAAACTTTATTTGAAATAATATATGTAATGCTAAAAACCGCCATTAGATGGTGATCACGGATTACTAATATCAGAAATGTAACACCATCTAGTGGTGATTTTCAGAATTACATATATTGAATTAAATTCACTTCATGATGACACCCCAGGGCCTGTGCAGGCAGCGAGATGGACCCCTGCAGCCATTGAGTGTTAATGTCACTTAAAGGACCAGTCCAGCCATTGCAGCAGGATATGTGATGCCATGAAAGGCTAGCACAGTGCCAGTCACACTCACTCAGTGATGCCTGCATTGAGATCCCTTAATTAAACCTCTCCTGAAGAAGGGGCCTGAGTTGCCTTGAAAGCTGTAATCTGTTCAGTTAGCCAGTCAGAGGGGTCTCTCTGCCTGACTTCACCAATTGTTGTTCCTCAGATCAGCCAGCAGATGGCAGTCTCTTCACAAGTGTGGTCGTGCCAGCTGTGGCTGCCGTTATTGTAGAAGATGTCACCTCATCTCTCAAATTCTGGACTAAAGCAACTGTCTTCAAGTAGTGTGTGTGTATGTGTGTGTGTGTGGAAGTGGCGTGGTGTAATATTGTATTAAAAAAAAGAAGACGAAAGGCCATATAATTCAGATGTGTATCTCATAGTGCGACGCACCACAATATACATTAACTACTTGGCTATATATACTGTATTTACAGTTTATGAGACAAAAGAAACAAGATAAAGGGCTGGGGACCCCCATGGTACCCCATTCAACATCCAAAACAAAATTAATGGCCGCACAATGACAGAATATACTGGTCCAGCTCCAGTCAGGTTGGGGATCAACAGGCGAGTTCACTTGTCAGTTTCTTGGTTTCCAGTCATTCCGATGTCATTAGCGCCTTGAAGGTGGTCCCCAAGCGCTGCCGTCTGGCGGTGTTTATATGTTTATGTGTATTCGGTGCTTGAGGTGGACCCCGCATTACTACGTTCCATCCCCGCCTTTCCTTGTGAAGTGTTGAGCACCACAATAGACTGGTATGCTAAGAGAAGGTGCCGGACTCTGGGCAGGACCCTCATGGAGCTTTAAGCACTGGAATGCAATCACATTCAATCGAACAGTTGGGATGGGGGGGGGTCAATAGTGCTGGGGTCCAAGAAGAGGTGGCAGGACTGTAGTTAGAAACTGGAGGAGGTGCTGGAACTGCATATTGGCGAACGCCGGCCCACTTCAGGCACTGTATATCAGTGGCATCGCTAGGGTTGGTGCCCCCCCAGTGCGGTAACTAAGGCTGCATTAAGAACACACAGTGCATCGCAGACCAGTCAGTGTGCCCACGCTGACCCCTGTGCACCCCTGAAAGCCCCCACAGTGGGCCTGAGACTGTCAGAGCCTTAGATCAAGTGGACGGCCAGGTGCGCGTGTGTCACTTACCTGGGGAAGAGATGGCAGCAGGACGGGGAGAAGGCAAGGTGGTGGTGGAGGTCATGTGATTCTCTTGGCAATGTCCTGCTGGGGACCCTTGGCTCGGCTCCTGCAGACGTTCCTTTTGACACATATCCCACTTCCCGACGACTGCTGTAGACCACCTACGTGCCATTCATGTCAACGTCAGTCCCTGATGGCAGTGGCCTCTGTCAGCAGGATAAAGTGACCTGCCACACTGCAGAAGCTGTTCAAGAACGGTTTGAGGAACGTGACGAAGAGTCCAAGGTGCCGATTTGCCCTCCAAATTCCCCAGATCTTAATCCGATCGAGCGTCTGGGGGATGTCTTGGAAAGACAAGTCCGATCCATGGAGGCCCCACACCAGGGCCGTCTTAACAGCATTATAGGCCCCCCCGGGCAAAGCAGTGCATTGGGGTCCCCTCTCTACACAAACACTCAGCAAGTCACAACATACATAGATTAGCATGGGACCCCTATGCTCGTGGGGCCCCTGGGCACCTGCCCAGCGTGACGGCCCTGCCCACCACCTAACAAACGACACAACTTAAAGCAGAGGTCTGGTGGAGTTGATACCTGGACAGGTCGGCACCAGGGGGTCCTACCCAATATTAGGCAGGTGGTCATGTTGTGTATATACTGTATGCAGCGAGTGGAAGTGCAGCCCCCAATATGTTAAGCTGTTACCCACAATGCACTCCTCCCCAGTCCAAGGCGTTTGTCACATATTCTGACAAAGCGCTTTGCGTTTTTCATTCCAATAATGCTTACAACTGAGCCCGTAATCTAACAACGGAAATTTAATGGTGACAAACCCCCCCCCATTAAGCCCACTGGTTTGGTACACCGACCGCGAGGGTCTCAAACTCCGATCCTGGGAGGCCAGCATGCCCTTCTTTATGGCTGTTAATTGAATTTGTTATTCATTGATGTAATTTATTTTTGCTTTCATTTTGTTACGTTAATGAAGTGAGACCACCAGAATGCTTAATGGCCCTGCACGTCACCTCTGTCATTCCCTTCCTGCTGTATTTCTTTTGCTTCTTTCCATTCAAATATTCCTTTGTTAACTTATTGACTCCGTTTGTCTGTTAACCTTACCAGCCCTCGGATTCTCAACAGCACAGCGAATGGTTCTGATGCGCCATTTGTTGGAATGAAAAATGCATCGGGTTTTATTACTGTTAGGAAATAGAGACACAAAACACAGAGAACAGGGTGCTGTCCTTGAAATGCTGTTACCTCACTAGATTCGTGTATTTGGTTTTGGTGATTCGAGAGCTGGACGTGAACAATTCTCATTTTTATATCGTGCCTTCCAAGTGAGTTTCATTTTTCACAGCTGGGAAATCGCAGACAAAATTAAATTTAGGGAAATTTTATGTTGTAAACCAAACCAAACTCGTCTGTGTCTGTCCTCACTGGCTGTCTTCTGAACCTCTCTGCTGCCACACGTGTCCCCCCACAGATGCTTAGGCACGCCCCCTGCCCCCCCCATATTAATTCTTGGTTACATTGCTGTTTACGTTCCTTATTGTTGGTTAAAATGCGGAGTCAGATCAGAGGTCTCATGGGTCAGCCTGTTATCTTTTCCTCCATTAGGTTCCTTGACGTCACTCCCCTCCATATCTCCAGCCCCCCAGGGTGCTGTGATTGACCATCACTTGGTCAAGTCCATCAGGTCCACAAGTGTGTCCTCAGGTCACCTCTGGGTGCGTTTGTGCCATTTCAGGCTTCATCCAGAAAAGCAAGGCCAGGCGCCCCGCAGACTCTTTTCACGTTGTAAATTAAAGCCATGTGACCTGAAAGGCTGAGGCCTTGAGAGGACCCTTAGGGGCCGCACCCCTGCACACGTGACACACATGTGTCACTCATGTCACGTTTCTCTTTCCATTGGCGCCCCATTTATGTGTTTAAGTGGTCAGGTGGGCCATATGGGTGACTCTGTTGCCATTTGTACATTGTGTGTGGGGGGGTGGTGGTGATGGGTGTTGGGGTCTTGCTTCTTCTGAAGATCCGTTCAACTTGTATTTATCATCTAAAAAATGAAACACAAAGATCTCATGACCCTCACAGCCTGGCAGTGCCCATCCTGTGTGTGGTTGGTGCTGAAGAAAAAGATAAACAGCCCCCTCAGCAGGCCCAAAGATTTGGACTTCACTTTAATACACCGGTAGGACGGCGAGGTGGCCACAAAGTGACAGGCAGGGCCACACTGATCCACACCAACAAGATTTCCCTTTTGCTTGGGGACAGGTGGGCCCTCGACATGAAATGAGGTTTTATTTATTTTACTCGGCTTCATGCATCAAAGACGTTGTTAGCTCAATGCAAAGGCTGCAAGCACAAAGCAGACGTCTGAAATGGCTGCCGGCCATGCTGTGTTATTAACGTTCAGCAACAAATGATTTCTTTAAATATTACATCTGCACCCGGGAATTCACCGTGTCACCATTTAGCATTAAACAGACATTTCTCATGTTACGGGGGACACCTGGGGCGACCGCCATCAATCAAAGGCGGGACTCAGCGTCGGGGCACATCAGCTCGCGAAAAGTTTAAACGGGGGGATCGTGAGCAGGAGGTGGGCTTCGCTGGTCTAACACTCTCGTCCACATTTTCCCGAAGACACAGGCACATTGTGTGGAAACCAACATCAGGCCGCAGGGCAGCGCAGCCGACTCATTAGCGGGGCCGTGGACCATTCGGGGCGGTGAGCGAAAACCCTTTTGATTTATTTACTTTCAGCTCAAGAATATTAAGTAAAAATTTCAATCAGATCCACTGACTCCGCAGCACACCAAATGACTCCATGGTGAATATTCTGCTAAATGGTCCATTTAATGTGGCAGTTTGGAGAGCAATTCAAGCAGATAATGACACCGTAGGCTACAGGCCATCCTTCTGGGTGATGGATTCTGGTCACTGATTTCAAAGCGGAACAGAAGGGAGAGGAACCCAAAGCCATCGGGGCAAATTTCCAATATGCTGGTAAAAGCGGGGACTAGAAAGAAGAGGAGTACAAAAGAGACAGAGAGAGAGAGAGAGAAATGAAATGATAGATAGATAGAAAGAATTTGGTATAATAGATAGATAGATAGATAGAATTTGGTATAGTAGTCAGGAATAGATAGATAGATAGATAGATAGATAGATAGATAGATAGATAGATAGATAGATAGATAGATAGATAGATAGATATAATTTGGTATAGTAGGCAGGATTAGATAGATAGATAGATAGATAGATAGATAGATAGATAGATAGATAGATAGATAGATAGATAGATAGATAGATAGAATTTGGTGTAGTAGGCAGGATTAGATAGATAAATATGTGATGCTGTGTGTTCTCCCCCTAGTGGTCAGGCAGCAGCATTAACTCCGCACCACCTCACCTCCCACATTTTCTTAATTTAAAAAGGCAGCCATATAAAGATGACAGACTCTTCCCTTCATTTCTTGATGGGGTTACTGCCAGGTTGCCCAGCTGGTGCCACCTCTTCTCTTCTCGTAGGCTGGCGCATTGACTTCGGCCTGACTGTACCCCTGCTGAAGGTGCTGGCTGAGCTCACTTAAGCAATGTGCTCCAGATGTTGACTGTCATAGTGAGCACTCGTCCCATAAGCTGCAGCATCAGCCAGGCAGTGTGGTGTGGTGTGCTGGTTAAGGCTTTAGAATTTAAGCCCTGAGGTTGTGGGTTCAAATCCCACTGCTGACACCATTGTGTGACCCTGAGCATTTGTATCACAAATGTTGTTAGTCACCTTGGATAAAGGTGTCAGCCCAGTACTAAAATAATAATTATATTTCTCATAGCAGATGACCTTTAATATGCCACTGTGGGTTATGGTAGGAAACTGAAGCACCTGCAGAAATCTTAAAAACACGTGCAGACCTCCTGATGGCAATGATTTGAACCCACATCTCTGAAACTTGAGGCAACAGCCTTAAATGTTGTACCATCCTAAAATAGCTGAGATGACCACGGCCAGCAGGGTTTGAGCCCAAGGAGACACCACAGGCTGACCCTCTCTAAACTCTCCTACTTCTGAAGTGGGGCTGCAGATGCTCAGATACAAGTTTACAGCTCATTATAAAACTGGCAAACGATTGGTTAAGAGTGTGGGCGGGCTCAGGCTGGAGTCGTGCACGGATTAAGGCGTTAAACAAATTGATTGCTCATTAAGTGACCATTCATGATGGAGTGAAAAGGTCTTATAGATTTCACAGTAACTATTGTGTTTGGTGACAACTTTATTCAACATTTATTACCTTTTCTTTAGTCTTTACAGTCTTTATTATCCTCAAGGGGCAGTTAGATTAGCAACAGCAGTAAATAGAAAGAAAAATACCAAAAAAAAACAACATTCATTCACGTGGTGTCATTTGTTATTTCAGTTGTGGTGTTAGCCTGTTCAGTCGAGCACAGGGCTGCTGGGACTACACACACATCAGATGGTATGTGGGCAATGCAGATCTCTGTTTTATGGGAAGTAATTGAAATAAAATTTTTAAATGGTATAAAGGGTCCTATGATATAAGATGAGCTCTTCAGTCACGCCATAAAACTTAAGCAGCACACATGATGTGTCTTTACTCAACACGCTGATGCTGAGAGTCCACAAGACTAATAGAAGAGCGCCCCCTACTGGTTACTTCAGCAGAGAATGATACCAAGTCAGATCTCCAATATCAAAGACAATTTCTTCTTTGGTATTAATAAAATATATGAAAAAAGGATTTTTTTTTTCAAAATCAGACACAGAGTATGGAGAATTATAGGGAGAATATAACACAAAAAAAATTAATGGAAAATATGTGATTTTCTTTTCTTCCTTTCAAACCAGATCTTTGTTCCTATCAATCTCCTGAAGTGGCTAACCCACTGCCATCAGGTCTCTCCCATCACCTCCTCTTTCTTTCTCTTTCTCTGGGTCTGTTAGTTTTTGTCCAGCTCACTGCCTGACTACCCCCAACTGACCACTGGCAAAGAGCTGGCATTAAAAGTCTTCTCCACCTTAGAATTACATCTGAAGGCCAAATCTTTCCTCAGAAGATGTAAGGCCACCAGATGACAGCACCACCAAGTGGTCATGGCTGTCCCTCTACACTTGAGTCCTTAGTGTTCAGCTTCTAGTGTTCTTTCTTTGTGTTTAAAGGGCTCTGCATATGACATGTTATCTATCTATCTGTCTGTCTATCTATCTATCTATGTATCTATCTATCTATCTATCTATCTATCATGGAAAATCAGCCCTTACTCAGACAGGCACAGTGACACAAGTCCTAAGCACACACGGTTTTTATTCTTTTCTTTTGCCTTTTCAGCACACAAATCGCCAACCAATATGCTCAGTCCCCTCTCTCTCTCTCTTTTCTTCTCTCTTTTTCTTCCTTTTTCTCTCGCTCTCTCTGTCTGTGCCGCCTCCACTCCTCTCCTCGCAAGCTTTATCCTCCTCCTCCCGACTCTGGCTCCCTGAATGGAGTGAGGCGGCCTCTTTTACATTGCACCCAGAAATCCTCCAGGTGCTAATCCGTCCAGTTCTGGCAGCGCTCCTGGATGTGGCTGAAGTGCTGTATGGGCACCCGGAAGTATTTCAGGTGCGCCCGGATTCTCTTCCAGCAGCACCTCCTGGTGATGCAGAAGTGCTGTGGTCCACGGCTCCGGAATCATACAAGCGCCCCCTGGCAGTAACCATGGGTCCCAATAGGGTTGAGCTTCCAAGCTCCAAGCCCGTGGTCCCATGTTCCGGGGAAGGTATTATTGTGGCCATGTCCTCTCTTCAGGTCCTTCCATCAGAAGGGCATCCTATTAGGCAAGGCCCCCAGTCTTCTGTCACATTATCTATCTATCATATACTGCCTTTCACACCCATCTATCTATAGTATATTTCCTTTCTTCTTGATCTGTCTATTTTAGTGTCTTTGTCTTCTGTATCATATAGTGTTTTTTACATCTTTCTGTTACATAGACCTTGATCTATCTATAAACAGTATTACACAGCGCCTTTGACTTGTGTCTATCTATTATATAGCGCCTTTCATGTCAGTGTACCTATTTTATAGTCTTTCACACTTATCTCTCACACAGACCGTCTAATATTAGTGATGAGCCAGCAATTCAAGTGAAAATGAATTTGTTTTGCTTCACAAAAATAATTCGTGAATCTATGCCATTAAACGACCAGTTAATTCCCTGCCATTGAATCAGGAAGGACGGCGTTTAATACATATATAATAACTAGTTTCCCTCCTTGTATTTTCGTCTCATCCGTAGCCTTGCAGGTTGCCGACGAGGGGACTACACTTCCCATTAGGCAGCAGGAGTGCGCCGTGGCTGATGGGAAGCCGAAGAATTAGGCGGGCTGAAGTTCCACACGTTCGGATTATCGCGCCGCGCACGAAGTTTGAACGCTTGCTCAACTATTCTGTATAAGACGTTCGTTGTCTCGCTGGATTTCAGCTTTTTTTTGGTAATACAACACCTTATTATGACTTCGTGGTTCGTCTTTAATAAGACTGCATTTCCAAGGAAACCCCGTTACCCTGTTTATTTTCGTGTGGAAAACTTTTCCGAGAAGTCGACAGGTCCATAATGGTAGTACGGCATTGCTGAGCCCATATGCAGCAGCGTTTCTTTCTATCGTCCCTCATCACCAAAACGCCTTTTCAATCTCCTGTATAGACTGTGAACAAATATCGGCGTCACCTGCGAAGGAGACCTTGGCTCTTATGATGAGATTGTAGCCGAGTGGCGTTTGTTCCGAAGATGGCAGAAGGAGGACGGCCGAGGAGGTCGTGTTTGAGTGAGTACGAGACATTTGTCACTTTACTGTTTCTTGCTTGTAGACATTTATTCATATTCGAATTTTAGCGTTGTTTAAACTAAAATGGACTTTGAATAAAGCTATTTTTGAGTGATCTTAATACCGAACACCGCAGTCTTTGCTGAGCTGCAGCACGCTGTGTGAGACCCCAACCCCGCCAGGGCCGGCCTGCTCTAAACGCTGTCCGAGAATTTATATAGCGCCTTTCATATCAATTCATCAATCAGTCATCTTGAAAATCCCTTTGCTAATTGTATTCATTTTCTTCCTAACATTAATGCCATCTTAACATTTAAAGAAATGAATAAAAATCAAAGCGCATGATTCCCATTTTAATGTTATTTTATTTTCTTTAAATGCGTTCAAGTTTTAGAGTAAAGTAAACTTTTATTTTCTGGCTGCCCTCTTAAGGTCCTAGTTCTGTGCGTGGCAGTCCATCTGTCCTTGGTGGCAGCCCTTCTGCCAGTCCATTTCCACATTTTCAGCCAGTGGCTCGGCTCGGCCTGGCCAGCCCAGCCCGTCTCTTCTGGATTTCTCCTCCGCCATGGCGGTTTTTCCTGTGATCCTCCTCCACATTCCCCACTGGGTCACTGCCAGCCAAAGTCCTGCCCAGCCATGTGGTAGAACCTCAAGTTGTGTGGGTGGTAGAACTCCTTGAGCTTCTGGATGACTTGAGGGTCAATGCTGGGGTGCGGCCTGCCTTTGGTTTTGCCCAAGCAGTGAGGTTTGCTGCTGCCCTCGGGCTTTTTCAGGCAGGGGAATCCCTTTGTCTTGTTGAAGTAGAAGTGTTTGTCCGTGATGATCCTCTGCAGGCCCAGGAAGTCCTGCACTTTTCCCAGCTCACCGGCCGGGTCGCTTATCAGCCTTTCCCCATGCACAAAGTGGATCTGGGACAGCGGGAAGTAGGAGAGCCATTTCTCCAAGTGCTGAGCATAAAGGCCGATCCAAAGGGGGCTCCACAGAGCGTCCACCTGTCCCATAGTCCGGTTTTTAAAGGTTAGGGTCTCAAAGCTTGGGATGTCGGGGGCCTTTGAAATGATCTGTGTGTAGTCAGAGATGGCTCTTGTGATGGGGTCTCGGACCACGATGATCAGCTTCACCTCCTTAGACATGGCGTGAATGCGGGCTGGGGTCTCAGCTGCCACAAAGTAGCGAGGGGTCTTCTCCATAACAATCTGGCCATCCAGAGCCTTGGGCATCATGCTCCTGTAAAAGAAAGAGGAGACCATCACGGTCTGGCACGCTAACAGCACAAGTGAGCCCAGAGGACACCCTGTTGTTATCGGTCAATATCACAAATAACATATTCAGCCTTGCCCAGTCACTTTGTTAATGTGAGCCTTTCAGTTATGAATACTGACCAGTCAGTCGGGCACATAGTCTGTTAGTGAGCCATTGAAATCCAAAAGTGGTCAGTATGGTACATCAAGTGGCTCTGGTGTGTACTGGTAAACAAACTGTTTAAGTCCAGTCCAGTATACACACTGGTCATCCAATCAAATTAAATGTGCGGATGCATGTTGTACTCTGGCCAACCAGTTACTTTAAACCAAGTGATGCTGTGCTAATGCTGGCCGGTCACTTAGGGCGCCTGACCTCTTTTTCTGGTGATCTCCTGCATCTGTGATGGGCTGTCTCCTTATCCTACAATTGCTTGGTTCAGGTTAGTAAACCCAATCCATGGTGTCCATGTGTATGCCAACTACTCAGACATTTTGTTTTAAAAATTAAGATACTTGCGCTTACTGGTCAGCCAGTTTAATTTTACCACATCTGACTTGTGGGATGATAATCAAGGTAGCTCATTTTAACCAGTTGGATAAGGGGATACTCAGTGGACACTGATCAGCCATTTCACTACAGTGAAGCCTGCCGTCAGTACTGTAGTGTCCACTGCTCGGTCACTTGAGACTGAGACTAGCCGTGCCACTCAGTAAATGTGTTGATGTCCAGTCTCCGTTTCTCAGTATATTCCTCAAGTTAAAGGCAAACTGGTCAGTGTGAGTCCTTCTTCGGGGTCACTGAGAGGGCTCATTCCCATAATTCCCATCTGGGCGGCTTGCTCCTTCATCTTCAGAGGGCCTCCAAATGTGCCTCTGTAATGAAGGCTACAGCCAGATGAGCCGCTTGCATTAATCACTCTGGGTTAGTGACACGCAAGGCAAAACAAATGGACCGAGGGGCCCTCGGCCTCACCTCCAGAGCTGTGGTGGGCAGCAGATGCCTCTCATCTACATACGCCGTCCTGCGATCGGCTGAATTTTGATGAATTTTTAATAAGGCCTGACGCACACCTGCTCTCAGAGCGACGAGGGCTCCGCCACACTTCCTTCTGACCGCCCTTAATTTGGCCATTACTCTCTAGATTGGCTTTTTACTGCACCTGCTAGCCAAAACCATATGAGGCTGGACTAATTAGTGGCCGCCTTTAGTGAAATCCTCATGCGGGTGGGGTGAAGGGCGGGAGTCTGAGGGAACGAAACAAAGAAGATGAGTCAGAGAGAGGAGACAACTTATGTGGGCAGTAGGTGCCCCAGGGTGCCCACCAGACCCCTCACATGAACACTGATGTGTGCATTAAATAGCTATAGAATAGAGTCTAACCTACAGAGGCCTCAGTAGAGACATACATTTATAACTGAAAAGGATAAACACCTGATATTGAAATAACAAAAAGCACTGCTGTTGTCATGGGGGTGCTCGGCAGGCAGCGGGGGTCCCAGGGCAATAAAAGCACAAAGAAGCAATGCTATATTGGGCAGGACAAGCAGATTCTGCATCTTTAAAAGTGGTGTCCACAGTGGTGAGGTCTCCTCTTTTAAAGACACAGACCCTTGTAGGTCCTTGCCCACTTAGCAGTTGGCCTGTTGTAAAAGACGCTAAATGAGACAACATTTAATCAACCTTAATTTGAGTGTCACCAAGTGTTATAGTACCTCTGGCTGGGTTTGACCTGCTCCTGTCATCACAGGAAGTTGGTGCCTATACTTTAGGAACGAGACCAGACCCAACTCTGGAGCAGTCAGTCGATCACAGGGCACACATATGTACAGAACACCACTCATGTATCTTGAAGTACAACCATGTCACTGAGCAGTATTTAAAAAGTCAGCCATTATTAAATGACATTCAATGGCAGTGACCACACTAACAGCATTAGGTGCAATGCAGAAAACTAACCCTAGCTAGGGTCGCCTGTTCCATACCAGTTACCCACTTGTAACAGCAGTTAGGGATGGCCAGTTCAGTCATCCTGATGGCTATGGGGATGTGGAAGAGAAACCCAAATAGCAGACATGGGGGGGGGGGGGCGGGTCTGGGGACTGGCAAAGTCCACACAGACCACAGCAGGCAAGGGACTTTAACACGGAGTGGTGGATTTTACTGAGGCACTACGACCACTTAGTCAACTACAGAAATAGAGGAAATTGACACCTACATAACAAAAAAAGGAATAATAATCATAATAAGTAAATTAACCGACTTTGTCTTTTTGGGAATCATAATAATATTTATTGTTTATATAGTGTTCTTGCTTCTCAGAGCGCTTTACATAGTGAATGGGGAGCCACCTCAACCACCAGATGATGCGAAGGCAGCCATTTTGCTGCTGTTTTCCAGTATACTCACCACAGGTTAGCTATGAGGTGTTGAAGGGCTGAGAGAGATCATCAATAAGGAACAGGGGATGATTAGTGGGCCAGATTCCTCAGGCCAAGGTGGGCCATTCAGCCAAGGCATCGGGATACGCCCTACTGTTTACAAAAGATGCCATGGGATCTTTTATGACCACAGAGAGTCTCATCCTTGGTTTTATGTCTCATCTGAAGGATGTTGCCATTTCTACAGCACAGTGTTTCCGTCACTACACTGGGGGCATTGGGATCTACACACAGACCGGAGGGTAAGCGCCCCCTGCTGGTCTCGCCAACACCTTTGCCAGCAGAAACCCAAGCTTTTCCTGGTTGGTCTCCCAGTACTGGTTGGGCCCAAACATGCTTAGCTTCAAGTGGATGACCTGTTCTGAAGTGCGTGTGGTACGGAAAATTAATACTTATATGATATATAATATAGACTGAGTGCTTTACAGAACTATTGGAAATTGATACATAATAAAAGGAACAATAAAATGAAGAAAAAAATATTTTCGAAACCTGCTTGGTCTAATAGGGATCATGGAAAATTAATACTGTACCTATAACATAATAAAATGAATGAATTAATAAATAATTTATTCATTAATATTTTATTCATTTATTTTGTAAGCCAGCTTGGTCCATTAGAGAATTATAGCAAATTAACACCTGCATAATAATAAAGTCAATCAAGTTATTTATGCTTACATAGTGTACTGGGGATCATGTGAAATTAATAATTAAATAATACTACTACTAATAAAAATAGTAATATAGTAGTCGTCCTGTATCTGGGCCTCCTTGCGGAGGAGTGATATCTGTGGATAATACCCAACCCTGTGTACCTTATTTATCACAAACTGGAGATGTAACTTTACCAGTTTTAGGAGCACAAGCAATGCTAGCATGAATTTCTTTTCTGTTATCACTTCATGAATTGATCATTCGTTTTTGATGTACATTCAGGCAACTTTGGCATACAACATTTTTATCTTTCAATGCTAGATCAACAATTGTGATTCTCTCACTTAACAGAAGGACTTCATATCTTCTCTTTGGTTTAGCGGAATTGCCAGCATCACTACTTTTGTACTTTGTGTCCATATTAAGCAACATAAAAGTTACATTTATAACGATACCGCGATCCTGGATAACATTTACACTGTGGATCCTATGGGGTGACTGACAGTAAGAGGCAGGGTGGCGGGAGCGGGTGTTGGGAAGAACAGCAGTGTGTGGAGTCATTCATACTGGAACCTTACAGCCAGGCAGGCGGGCACACGGATTTTAAATTTTTGGATTTTTTCTTTTTAATTAATATTTCCAGACTGAGGGTAACTGAAACCGTAGTTGGAGAATTCATGGTTGAGAGGTGAACAATGTAATTATTTTTATTTAAATTATTATTATTATTTATTTATTCTCCTTGATATCCTCCATTTATTATTATTATTATTATTATTTGCATTCTGACAAATTATATTTTAGGTGTAACATATATCATCACAACATAATTCTTACTAATCAAATTAGAACCATAAAACGACTGACCATACATGCAGACATATTCTGAAGGTGCCAAGTTTTACCGTAAACTTTAATTTCTTTTTTCAATCGTAAAGCGCTTCTTAATATTGCTTTGTAACAAAAAGTGCTATATAACAGAAGGAGTGACTTCATCATTTTAACTTTTAAATCAATAATTTTATGTTAACTTTTTGGTGGGCTTCTTCAGAAGTCTCCCGTGCTTCCACAGAGCCTTCCACGTGGCCAAATGGCTACCATGTGAGAAATGCCACGATGGATCTCCTGCTTTAACTCAGGCCTGTGAAGTTTTATGAAAGGGCCTCAATTCCAACACAAACAGCACGGCAAGTATTTCCAACCCTGATAAAAAATGAATGAGACTCGTCACCACCCACCACGGCCTTCCTGATGTAGACACTCCATTTACTCATTGCATCCAGCAGGGAAGTTAAAATAATAACATCTGTCTGTGGCTCGTACAGCAAATCTGTCTCCTTGTCCAAATTGCAGCTCACCGCCAGCGCTTTGCATCATAGCCGCTCGAGTCTCGAAGCTGACAGCAGGACGGACACCGCCTGCTTGTTTGAAATCTCCACAGAGATCAATGATCTGCTCAACATGCTGTTTGGTTTTTTGGATTCAGGGCCGGCTGTAGATTTTTTTTTTTTCTTCTTCTTCTTGACAGTTTAATTGCAGCGGTTGGGGGATAAAGCACAAATGCTGCACACAAATAGTCTACTGGTGCTAATATCATAAGGAATATTTAGGGACAATGCAGGCCCCGAAAAGCATAGAACAAAATTACAATTGCACTGACATCGCTGCCGGCACCTAACTAGCGTGTAATTGTCAAAGGAATTTATAATGCAAGCCTCTCAGGTGCATTTGGGCTACTTGTGCATGACATGGCTGCTCCATCATGTGCAGGGCCCACAGTTCATTCCTGGACAAGTCTTTTCTCTTACAATGGTTGTGTTATCCTAGAAGGTATTGCACAAAATAAATTGATTTCAGTATTTCACTTGTAATTGGTGCCCACTCTAAGGTTGGTGTCTGTTGTGCATTCTGGCTGCCCATGACCCAGATTCGGATCAAGAGGGTTCAAAACATGGATGATCAGTAGTAATCTCTTTCTCATGAAATACCTGTGCTTGAAGCTCTATACCAGGGGTGTCGAACTCCGGAGGGCTGCAGTAACTGCAGGTTTTCATTCTCACCCTTTTCCTAATCAGTGACTAGTTTTCACTGCTAATTAATTTCTTTTCCCTTCATTTTAATAGCCCTGTTTTGAAGGATTCAGTCTTCTGAACTGATTATTTTCTTTATTAAATGACAGCCACACAGAAGTGAAATGTGAAACGAGCCAACAGATGACCAGCTAAACCAATTTCACTCCAACCAGTCTCTTAATGAGAAGCTGATTTTTGCAGTTAATTAAACTTGGTATTTAATTCCATGGCTTCTTGCTGCTCTCATTGTGCTACAGCAGACATTTCGAAAACTGTTGATTTTTCAGTTTTTTTCTAAGAACACCATCGAAATGTTTTGGTGACTTTGAGAGATGAACCTTACCGAGACCTTCACCTTTATTTATTTTCAGATATTGTGTGATGGGCACAGGTGAGCTGGTCATGTGGCGGCTTGTTTTGTGTCTCATTATTGTTTGGCTGCTAATTAAGGAAAAAGAAACAACTGAGGGGCTGAGTCAAGTTAATTAAAACTAAGGCAAAAAATGTTAATTAGCAGCAAAAACACGTCACTAATAAAGAAGATGGTTAGAATGAAAACCTGCAGCCACTGCAGCCCTCCAGGACTGCGGTTTGACACCCGTGCTCTATACAATTAAATAAAATTTTGTGCCAATATGCTTTTTGCCAGACACATGACATGGAAGTCGCATGGCTTTGTAACAGGTGTTTTGTTTTTTATTTTGATCCCGTTATCAGTATAATGATTATTGAGCACTTTTCATTTCATGGTCAGTCTTCATCATTAGATCAACATGTTTGTGCAGGAGCGCCTGGAGACACTAGGGGGAGCCCTAGAAAAACAGATGCTGCTTTGTCTGCTTTCCAGGACCCTGAAAGTCTTTACCTGGGACACCCAGAAGTAGTTTGCTAATGGCGCTTAAAGTTCTTTTGGCCATGTGGCCCTTGAGCTTGTAGTGTGGGAAAATGAGCATTTGGCAAGGGTGCAACCTTTGAGAAGCCAGGATGTAGAGAAGTGGATGGTGAGATTTAAAGGAAGGTCTGCTTGTGGGTGTTTTGTTCAATGTTTGTGGATGCCTGGCCACCTCGTCAAGAGATGGCATGCAATTTTTAGCCCGTCTTAATTTTATACTTCCTTGGGCATTCTTTGAGTTTGTGTGGATGGTTCTTGAGCACCCCTTACAGACCACAACTATGCAACACTGACATACGGTAGTATAATATGCTGTGGAAGGCACTATATGAAATAGACAGCCTCAGACTTACAGTAATTAAGATCTTGTCTGCACTGGTTTGTGCGCCTAACAAACTGTCATGAGGAGTGGCATTTCTGCTGTCTTTGCCAATGATGGATCACCAGGCCCACAATAAGGAGAGATGTTGGAGAAGACCAGCTGTGGCGCCCCTTTGTTGCTTGTGTGTGTGTGTCTTCATCTTAATAAGAAAGGAATAATTGACTTCTCTGGCTCTATTTGCTCTGCCCCTGCTGCTGAGCAGGGGGCTGCCGTCACAATTGGTGGTATGTAACAGTGGTGTCCGGCATCCCAAGTGGTGGAATCAAACCACTGTTTGGGAATCTCGGAGGAGTAGAGCATCAATTACTATCAATATTTGTCATCCCAGTGATGCCATTCAGGGAGGGAGAGATGAAGATTTCTGTAAAGCCCCTGCTGATTCCTTCACCCCGGCCCACACTTAACCTAAACACTTCCCTGTTTACTCTGATCCATTAGGCTACCAGAAAGTCTATTAGAGAAGTCCATCAATAATTCAAGGCTGGCCTGCTAATCCCTGGGAAGTCACGTGTCTCTTTCTTTATTTAGGGACGGCTGGGGGGGGGGGTGGTGGTTTGGAGACTATCTTTACAGTATGTGATACGTCCACATGGCACCAAACACTGGCTCAGCATGCACTGGCAAACCACCAAAAGGAAAGTGTAGGGCACTCCCACATTACGTGGCGCAGGGTATGGTAAGTTTAATCACAAAACGGGCAATGTCTTGTAGTTTCCCCTTTCCATATGCGTATGTCACATCCTATTTCAAATAATAAAAACGCTGTGCCATGGAGAACCAGAATGATGACAAAAATGTTAGGTGCAAGGGGGCACCACCATAATTATTTTATTCTACCCTTATACTGTGGAAGGAGTACCAGCATGGCCAAGATAAGTGGCATATTTTGAGGCACTACGGGACGCTGCTAAAATTCATGTCCTCTTCCAATAACAATATGGGCACAATACGTATTCTAATATGTCAGGCATTATAGGGAGCCACTAGAATGAATGTATTCGATATTAAAAGGTGTATTAAAACTGTCCAATATAGTAAGCGTATCCCAATGACCTTTGCTTCTGTAAGTGATGCATTATTAGACAGTAGGGGGCACCACTAAAATATATTTACTCTTCCAGCGTTAGTAAACGTATCAGTATGGCCAAAATCAGTGATATACTGTTAGGCACTAGGGGGAGCCACTGTAATTCATGCATTTTTGATTTCAGAGTCATTAGGAGTATCAGTGTGACTCACAATGAATATTATATTGTTAGGTACAAGGGGGCGCCACTGCAATTCAAGTATTCTTCCTACATCAGCAAGTGTATCAGTATGGCTACAATCAGTGATATATTGTTAGTCACTAGGGGGAGTCTCTACAATTCAGTATCAATAAAAGAGTATTAATCTGGCCACAACAGGTGATATGAGGTCAGTAGGGGGTGCCACTAGAATGAATTTACTCAATAAGGATTAGTAATCTGGCCACAGTCCATGATATATTGTAAAGCACTAATGGATGCCACTAAAATTAATTTATACTACAAATATGTTAGGAGTATCACTATGGCTATTGACACAGTAACTGATATGTTATTAGACACTAGTGGGCACTGCTAGAATGTATTTACTCTTCCAAGGTGAGTTAAGAATGTCCCTGTGGTCACAATCTGTAATATATTGCTAGGCACTAGGGGGAGCCACAGCAAGACCAAAAGCTTCTTTTTATAAAGCACCTATTCATTTATTCAAAAAATATCAGTAAGAGTGTCACAATTAATGCGACATTGTTAGGCACTAGGGGGCACCACTATAGTTCATTTATTGAACCAGTATTATTAAGAGCATCAGTATTGGCCACGATATACATTATATTTTCCAGCATTAAGGGGCAGCACTACCTTTCATATACTGAAGCACTGCATAAACGAGTGCCAGTCAGGTCAGTCAGTCTACATGTCACAGTGGGTTTTGTCTTACTCTGCATCAGGCAGCATCACTACAACTCGTTTACACGACCAGTACGTACCAGTATGGTGGGCAAAGGTCAGAAACACAAATTATAAAAAACAAGAATGTAGTGAAAAGTCAAGCAAAATGACACCTTTTATTGGCTAACTAAAAATATTACAATATTTAAGCTTTCGAGGCAACTCAGGCCCCTTCATTAAAAAACAAAAAAAATAGAAAGGAAAAGAAAGGCCAGCAGATTCTAGAAGCAGGGGAAGTGGCACAAGGCAGTCCAAAGCTGACCTCATGAGTGGGTCCTGAGCCTCAAAGCCTTTAAGCCTCATCTGATTGGCTCACAATCCAAGTGTTTAAGAAAGTCAAAAGATGTGGGATGGCGCCCTACGCAATGGCCGGGCTGGCAACTTCCCCCGGATGAGATGAGGATATGCGGACATGCAGCACCCACTGATGTCGGGCTCACGGTGATGACGTACAGACGTCACGCCTTGACTGGAGTGACCCAACACACACTAAGAAGCATGAGGGTCTGATGCGGCTACATGGCAGAGGTAAAGCACAAAAAAGAATTTGACTTCTCACTCAGCATCATCTCATGGGCCCTTTCACAAATCTTACTAGTCTGAAAGATGACAGCGGGCAGGACTTCCTCTGGCATCCCCCACATAATCAGATGACCCCCTCCTGCTGGTCATGCTGTGGGGGGATTTGGGCAGGACGATGATAATGCGGACCTCAGCTGGTGATGAGGCAGCAGATGGAATTTACACACAAAACAAAAAAACCCGCTGGAGATCCATCAGAGTGGCAGTGCGTACAAGCAGATGGGCAGCAATTACAGCAGCCAGCCAACCAGCCGCTCCTCACGCCCGTCAGCCACACCTAACCCCTCTTTTTTTTGTCCCTAAAGGGAGAGGTTTAAATGCAAACATTGGATTTACAGTTGGAATCGGACATATGATGGACAGTCGCTCTGAGGTGGCAAGGAGGCATGCGTTGAGCCACACCGCCCCTTTTCCTTCCTGAGGTGCCCATGTTGCACATTTTTATTCTTGTCATGTTTGGCTGAGCGTCATCTGCAATGGCCTGGCATCATTGTTTAGATGGGTCACTGGCTGCTTGCTCTGGTACTGTCACAGTCAGTGCCCACTCGATGGAGACCTGCTTCCTCAGGAAACTGGCCTCCTTAAAATTATATGGCTTGCTTGGACTTCTTGTGCAGAAGAGTGGTGGTACCAACTTCTGTGTAAAGGCTTGCTGTCTGAATGGACTGCAGCTTTTCTGCTAGCATGGCACAGGATTAGTAGCTGGGTGCAGTATCACAGAGTGCCTAGTGATGGTGCCCTTCTGCCTAAAAAGTTTATTTTGCATTTCTCTTTGTAGGTATGGTATTCACACCATGCCCCCTTGCACTCTGATTAAGTGCCCACTGATGCCCACTCTCTGTAAAGACATTTGCTGTCTTAATGGGCAGGTGCTTTATAGGTAGCATGAGAAGTTCAGCATTTATTGTCTGAGAGGCCTCATGCCTCTGCATCCAGGTATGGCATGGGCATCTAGTCCACTGGCAGTGTTATCTGGTGCTCAATAACGTCTCACTAAGTTTGTGCCCGTTTGTATAGGAGAGGCTTCTCTAATTTGCCCTGAATTTCTTATTCAGTCTATAGACTTGCTGCCAGTGTAGACTGGCATTTTTATCCAAAATTTGAAGTCTTGCCCGATTCCCCTCGCTACTTTTTGAAAGCTTGGCATTTCTCATCATAGGCATGGCACTGACACAATTTCCAGTTTTACTTTTGCTTCATGTCCACTGATGCCCACTGTTTCTCTAAACATTTACCTTGTGTGTAAGCTGGCATCTTGGAAACAACAGGGCAAGGAAATTCTGTCTGAAGTGCAATTCCATTTTGATGCCAATTGTTAAATAATTCCTGCCTAGATGGGCTGGCATTTGTGTAGGGGTGGCCTTTCAATTTAATCCAGCTTCAGCATCAGTTGTGCCCACTGTGAATCGACTGGCATTTTTAAGAGTGGCCCATGAATTCTGCTTAGAGTGGGGATACTTTGTTAGTTTATTATATGTGGATTAAGACACAGCAATGCGATATCAGCACATGCGCCCAACCTAGTAAGGGTATCTGGTTGCTTGGAATTATTTATGCACCTTTCAGAATTTCAGAACTGGCATCTATCTCTAGATGTGCTGCTGTCCAGCATGCCACCCTCACACAGTTAAGCCCTTAATGTTGGAGGTTTGCTTTCATTTTTACAGTCCTCCAGGGTCCCCGCTAGAAGTTGCCACTGCGGCTATTGATTTTTCTGCAGCTCATTACATTGTTAGTTTAGCCGATACAAAGCAGCCAGTGTGCGTGAAGGGGTGTGTGTGTGTTTGGGTCCCTCTTCAATTGGGACTGCCATTAAGGAGGCAGCCAGATGTAACAGCGCCCTGTCCACTCCTGGCACTCATTCATCAACGGGATCCCCAAACTCCCGCTGGCCCTTTCAGGATGGGCGAATTAGAGCCACCGTCTGGGCCTTATGCTGATTTTTGGACTTATCAGGTGCAGAACTAATGAGGCAGGCAAATGTGGCACACCTGTCATCAGAGCCGCTCACTAGTGTACCACTGGACTGCCCTCCATCTTAAATGAGTTCTTTGAAAATTCAAGTTCCTCATGTCTTTGTGCTGGTATTTACAGGAAGTCTGTCAAGACCCAAAGACCCCATTGGACCCCCTATTTCCAGTTTGAATCTAAATAATGAACTCCTTACTTTTTTTTTAAAATTACTTTTTGTTCTTTTCTATGTTTGAACTGTGATGGGGAGCAGGGCAGGTTTTGATACCAGCTCGCCAGCCCTGTGAGGCTAACCCTCATTCCACCTTTCAAGGGTATCACGGCTCTTAATTTCAATATTTCCACTGGGCCACTGCCCCAAACTGAATCCAGGTTCAAATTTTGAATGCCCCCTCACATCCCCACCCCCTTCATCTTGGTCCTGTTCAGGGTTTTTTGGGTTTTTTTGCCGTTGACTGCTCAATGACCGGGGGTACAGAATTAGTACACTCGGGCCCACGTGCGCATCTAGACAGGCGTCTAATGGATTTCTTTAAAAAACAGAAAGTACTTAAAAGTGAAACCTGAGCCCGTCCCGCGGCGGCCGCCGCCGAGCACACGATGGAGCCCCCTGCTAATTGAAACTGAATCCGCGTTGACCACGGTGCAGCCCTTTCTAATGCCTATATCAAATCAAGGTCAAACTGAGGGGCAATCGATCGGGGGCACCGTAGAGGCGCAGTGCGGGGCTGAGGCCACTATTGGCTTTCAGAACTAAGCAGATTTTATCTCCTCTACGCCATACTTTTGTTGTCACACACTCGGCCCAATCTCGTCTTAGGCAAACACTTGAGTGTTGGGGCAGGTGGGGTCAACAGGACCAGAGGGTCTAAAGGGACAGGGCAGCCAAACTAACTGAGAGACATCATTAACGCGCCTGGGTCAAAGGTCAAGTGGCGAGGCTCACAATAATGTCAGTCTGCTAGACGGAAGGGCATGAACTGGGCCGAGGCGATCGCGGAGGAGCTCCTGGCTGCCATCTGTGTGACGGGGCTGATGCCAGAGTGGCATACGCGCGTGAGGGTGACACTGACTTATACGTGATGAGTAGCACCCACGCAGGAAATTCATGGAGTCAATTACTGAATTCTGAGTATCAATTAAAGAACAAAAGCAAAATAAAACGGTGCCCCTCATGGTAATATGAAGCGCTGCCTAAACGAGTGCCAGTCAGGTCAGCATGCCTTGCCAGCACAATTCAATTGTGTAACTAATACCAGTAAGAAGGCCAGTTGTGTCACAGTGCGCACTAGGCAGCATCACTAAAACTTATTTATACATCCCACAGTTTTCTTTGGCTGCTATAAGTGTGACTTTCACCTCGGGACCCGATGGCTTCATTCAGGTGCCAACTCTGGATGGAACGTTGGCCCATTGCAAAGCCCACTCACTGGCAACTGCAAATGTACCCCCTTTCATACTGGGCAAATATCATAAAGTGCAGTAAGGCACTGTATAAAATCATAAAAGTTCAATCTCCACGGCAAACTCACCGTGCCACCCAGTGTGAAACACAACACACAATGGACACTTGACACACCAGTGCTGAGAGAAATTCAAATTATTTTAGCAAACTGCAACATGAAGCACCCTTGGGTGACATTCCGTACTGAAAGGCGCTATATAAAGCACAAGCGATCCTCAACATATACAGAGTCCATTCTCTGCATTGGACTGTCACCCCAACCAGTGACCGCCAGATGGCTTAATAACATACTCTGAAATGCCACCCCCCACCTACATGTCAGTTTTCCGTTGCAACACATCACGTGACATTGCGGTGTGCTAAACGTCAGGCAGACCAGCATTTCCAGTATCAGTTGGTGGTCAACTGGGCACTGGGATGGGGAAAAATGAGTGATTTTTAAGGATGAAATGATAGCTTCAGCTGGGCTAGGCTGTCATCTGAGGCTTTTTACACACAGATGGTTCAAAGGATTTACCCAGAATGGCACAAAAAGCAAAGAAAAAGGGACCACTGGTGGGCAATCCTGTAGACAAAACAGCCTGTGGATCAGTTGGTCACAGGAAGATGGAGAGAATTGAGCACACGAACAGACGGGCAAACTGGGCCAAATACATCCAAATTTGACCTACTCGTGCAGAATATGCCACTTAACAGACCTTAATGGGCTACAGTGGCATAACGCCACGTCAGGCACCAAAACATCAAAACTGCACCGTTGTGGAGTAGGAACATGTCAGTCAGGTAGACAAATCCACTTTCAGTTTGCATCAGGCTGATGGAAGGATCAGAGTCTGGAGCAAGCGACATGAGCCCAAGGAGCCATCCAGTACAGGCTAATGATAACCATGTGATGGTGTGGAAACTCCGATACTTACTGGGGAAGGTAATTACTGGCAAAGCGTACCCTAGCATCGTTGCTGGACAAGTTCATTCCTTCATGCCATCAGTTTATTTACACCAGAATGGACATTTCCAGCATGGCAGTGCACCAAATGATTCTGGGAAGAAGACAACAACAGTTCACAGCTTCAGTGACCTGCCCAGTCTGCCATTACAACCCACCAGGAATCATAGGGAGGAAGCGAAAAGGGCGGATGGCAGTCACTTGACTGTGCAACCATCCAACAATTCGTCCACACGATGAACAACACATCCGACATCTGGTGAGATCAACCGGGCAGATGACTTCACGCTGTTTGGAAGGCCAAAATAACTGCAATGGTGGGCCTGAGAGACTGGCATCTCAATATGGAGGACATGCGAGTGCCCCACAGAGAAGATAATACAGCACATCCATCTGTCCATACATCCATTTTCTAAACATACTTTATCCTGAATGAGATTGCAGGGACGCTGGAGCCTATCCAGGGCAACATCCATCTGTTTTCTTAAGCTGCTTGTCCAGGGTCACTGTGTGGAAAGAATCGAATCGAATCGAATCGCCACCCTGACCCAACATGCTTTAAGCAAATTTGACAACGTTAAGTAATGTGGTTTCCTTATAGCTAGTCAGTCAGTCACTTACCAACCCGCCATATCCTAACACAGGGTCACGGGGGGGTCTGCTGGAGCCAATTCCAGCCAACACAGGGCGCAAGGAAGGAACAAATCCCGGGCAGGGCACCAGCCCACCGCAGTTTCCTTATAGTATAGTATATTATTATATTATAGTATATGATATGATATATTATATAACAAAACAATATTTTATAATATTTGAGAATATTATTATAATAATAAAACAAACTCAACAGCCTTAAACAGCCACTTTTTGACTGTAAAATAGAGTGGGCTAGTTCAGTACTGGGCAAATAATATTTATGAGGGTAATTGTTTCATAGACAATATTATATAACCTAACAAAATCTCCTATCCATCCTTCCATTTGCCTAACCAAGTTATCCAGGTTTGAAGTGGCCATCCCTGACCTGGAAATGGTTTATTCAGGATTGAGAATGTTAAGTAAAGTTATATTATATTATATTATATTATATTATATTATATTATATTATATTATATTATATTATATTATATTATATTATATTATATTATATATTGCAGTGGTCTCACATTGGAAAGCTCCCATGTTGGATACAGAAGTCAGCCATTTCAAGGTAAGGACCTTCTTCAGAGCTATTTCTGGTGCTGGAGAGAGACTCTGTACACAAGACAATGGTGACCATGTTATATTATACAGTATTTTATTGTTTCATAACAAAACATATTTATATACCATTGGATGATATTTAGAATGTTATGTCATTTTATATTATAGCATACTCTACAACCTTGAATTGGATTATGGGTCCAGTGCTTGATAGAGATTCTTTATGAGGTGCACTACATTTGCAGCTAATGTATAACATAAAATGCTTCAGTACACGTTTGGTCCATGAAGTAATTAAGCTGGTTCAGTACTGGACAGATCATTCTTATGAGGGTAATCATTTCACAGACAATGTAATCTGTTACATATAATACCAAAGTGACTTGGGCAGTGGATGGATGGCTAGCTGCTATGGTGAGTGGGCCCCTTTCACCACCAGCGACCTCTTCCTCGGTGGCACCTTTGGTGTTTTTATCTCCCTATCACCTCACCAGGCTCTGTCTCTTTGGGGTTTTTCATCTTTTGCAGTTTTTGTTTTCTTTACTGGCACGGGTAAAGCTCTCCGCAGTGCCTGTTAAATCTGCCTTTCTCGTTTTTTTACTGCCAGTCTTCGTAAGATACGGATTGATGTGAACAGAAAGCACAAAATTAGCAAACTCACTGCAGAGACCTTTGGTGTTCTCCGTGAATCCTTTAAAACCCAGTTTCTGTAGTTTCATCGTCTGTTTCACCTTCCCTCTACCCACTCATTCAGTTCAGGGTTGTGAGGTTCCCAGGCCTTTCCTGGTAGCCTTTGGGGTGCAGAGCTCATTCATACACACACACACACATTTGGGATTTACTTACAGAGATATTGGAAAAGGAGTAGTCACTCTGAGTAGAAATAAACGGGTATAGAAAAGAGAAGCAGAACGGAGAAGACAGTTCTACTCTAATGTACTGTAAAGTATCATATAAAAGCACAAACTTCAGTTCCCATCACAGACCCTGAGCAGGATGTACCTGTGCTGACAGGAATGGCGAATCAGTTATGGTGACTATTTGAAGATGCTGTATAACAGTAGAAGGTATGGTCCCATCGCAGCCATGAGCAAAAATAACATGACAGAATTGTAAAGTAAACAGTACTTTGGAAAGAGTTTGTTAGGGAAAGACACTAAATAATATTCAGCTCACTGAGAAAGTCATTGTGTATGTCTATGATCTGTTTGGAGACGCACAGAAGCAGCTGCACTGTAACAATGTAGCAACTTGAAAGATTATCTCCTGTGGAAAGGCGCTATATAAAACAAAAGGTCCAGTCCTCATCTGAGACATTTTGTGTATCCAAGCCTGTCACCTGACACACCAGTGCTAACATTCATTCATTCATTCATCCAGCCAGCCATCTCTACAAAATGAAGAAAGCAATTGGACTATACTGCTGCGGTAAAATGCCTTGGGACGGCGTCCACTATTGAAAAGGCACTAAAGTGTGTGTATTACAGCATTAAGGAATTACCTGAAGTGAAAACATGGTCACCCCAGGTCTAAATGTGAAAATCATTGAGTTAGGGAAGGTGACAAGAAGGTTTGAGCAGTCAGTCTTCTGTGGTGAAGTCCCCATACTTTAAAGAATGGAGACGTCCAGCCAGCATGGGTCCGCTCAGCTTGAACAGGAGGCTGATGTTGCTTGATGGTAAATAAGGACAGTGTTATCCGGTCGCTGGCTAAGAAGTGAATGAAATTCTGGGAGAGATTATCAGGGTCTTGATAACTGGAATGACCTTACATATTTCTGTTGTTTCTCCTGTGCCATTTCTTCCACAAGACTGCCCTGTCCCATAAAGAGTTCTGAACAAATCAAGTGTTGGACAAATTTCAGTAATCTAGGCAATAATAGCCCAAAATGAAGTGGTCTCATCGCATTTGTACTATAGCTGCCTTGGGATGAACCCTGGGCTCCAGGGGTGGTGGTCTGCCACCTGATTAGAGCTGTCAAGTCCAAAATGTCCTACTAAACTGGCGTGGGGCAGCTTTTGGGAAGCAGCTAATGCTGGCACAGTGCCCTGTGAAGGACATGGGACCTCTGCAAGGGACACTATGAATCGAAAGGGGGTCAGAGTCACCGTGGAGTTTATAGATCCCCCTCGACAGCATCGTGATTGGCGAAAAGTGACTGGAGGTAGTAAACCAGCTAAGAGCCGCATGGCGGAAAGAAGTCGCTCACTCTCTGGTCACGTGTCGGCGTGGTTGGCCAGCGAGGGCGTGCACGTCTGTGCGCGCGCGCCGGACCGGTGTCCTGTCCAGGAATAGGTTCAGCTGGAAAAGACTCCAGATCCAGGCGTAAGAACAAAGAAGTGATTCATGTTGAGCGATAAAGACCAAATGTACCTTTGTTTCATAATACAACCTTTAACAAGAAAAAAGTAAGTCTGACAACCGAACTTCTTAACATTTTGCATACCCCAAGACCACTTTTTTTTCCATCCACTGATCACTCTTAATCCAGTTTAAGGAACGCGTCCAGTACTTGCCACACTCGCCCGCGCAGAAGAAAGTAGAGGTGCCAGTTATCCGAACCAGCACGTGAATGAGAGAGAAATGCGCGTGCACACAAGAAGAACATGAAGATGGTAAACGGACCGGGACTGAAACCGGGAGAATGAAGGTGTGAGACAAGGATAGGTGTTTAAAAAATCTTCACTTGGATAATTTTATGCAAATATGTCTTTTGTCCTTTTATGTATGCGTGCGCGTTTTGTCTGAAAAGCGCTGCTTTTCATTTTCAAAGCTTCTGTCTGCAGGTGCTGTGCTTTTCAAGATACGAACCCGACTGTAAATCTCCTTCTCTCTTCTGTACCTTTCTATATTACCTTTCCGCCTTCAAACGCTTTATAATACAAACATAACTTAAAGGACTCATCCAGCCGCCCGTCCATTTTCCGGATCCGCTCAATTCAGTTCAGGGTCACTGCGTGAATAATCAGTAATTGTACAGATCCGTGCCTGCCTTTTCATATAACTTAGCGCATCGGGGGCACACAAAAGAATTGGTCTTCCACGGAACAGAATATAAAATGTAATATTTCCCTGTCTATCTTGTATTCTAATTTAAAAGCATAAATGATAAATGAAGCGAAACAAAAGTGCAAATGGCTTTATAAAGGCAGCGGCCGAAACTTTTCCAGGTCATCTCATTAATCTTGGCCCCATAAACATCAGGGCTTTCCCGGAGAAATTATCCAAACGTATTGACAGCGCATAATGCGCCATTTAAATAAGGGCTTGACAAACCGAGCCGAAGAAGAATCGGCCATCAGGCAGGCGGCTTCTCCTCAGCAGCCATACATCACGGCGGAGAGAGAAAGCAAGCAAGCAAAAAAACAAAGAAAGAAAGTAAGTGCGCCGCTGTCCTTGTGAGCTCTGCCGAGGAGACCGCTTTCTAAAGAGCGGCTTCGAAAACGCAGAAGAAGGAGGTTAATGACTTGCCTTCTGGAAAATGCCAGGATAAGAACGCGTGTCCATTGAGGGGAAAAAAAAAACTACGAAAGGCGCTATATAATAGATAGAGGTTGTGGGTTCAATTACCGCTACTGACACCACTATGTGATCCTGGGCAACTCACGGATGTCTGTGCTCCAACGGGAAAAAAAAACCCAAGAAATGTAGCCAGTTGTATCTTAGTTGTTGCAAGTCTCCGTGCAGAAAGGCATCAGTCGAATATATGTAATACTAGATAAAAAGAACTATTAGTTAGACAGAAGTGAGAGGCACTACATGAGTGATAGACAGAAAGATAGATAGATAGATAAAGCTGCTTCTGGCTTGTGACCAGTGATTGCTGAGATAGGCTCTTGATATGGAAGGGCAGATGGATATATAAAAAAGCTACGTTAGATATACAGACAGATGGATAGATGTGAACGGCACAATATGATAAATATTAAAGGCACTATATTAGCCACACAGAAAACCACTCTGTACCTGGATAGATAGCTCTGAAAGGCGCTATGTTAGTTACATGAATGGACAGATGTGAAAGGCACCATATAAAAGATATAATATTAAAATCGCTATATTAGGCAGACAGACCGATGGATAGATGTGAAAGGCATTATATAAAAGACTTGACAGCTATGAAAAGCAATATAGTAGGTAGACAGAAGGAAAGATTTGAAAGGTTCTATGTAAGGTGGATAGATGTGAAAGGTGCTGTATAGATTGATGTAAAAGGCGCTATATTAGTTACTGACAGATGAACAGATATGAAAGGCACTATATAAATTATAGATAGATTTGAAAAGTATTGAATGAAAGACTGATAGATGTGAAAGACAGCATATAAATGATAAATAATCTTGAAAGGCGCTATATTAGATGGATGCAATAATATAAAATATATAAATGGTAGATATGAAAGTTATTATTAGGCAGACAAACGGACGCAAAAATAGGAAAAACGGGACGGCAGTCCATAATACGTCGATGGACGCAGGTGCACACGACGAGATTGACACATGTACTGAAATGTCTGTCCACTCATCCGTTTTCCAAACGGCCCCACCCGGATCATAGTCTTGGGCCAGAGCCCCTCATCTAGTAGCACAGTATCTAAGTCAGGACACACTCAAAGGTGGGCGTTAAAATTAATTTCAAAATTCAGATAAAGTGCACTGTGAAAAACTTCTTGTAATTAATGTGGAGGAACTGAAGTCAAGCAGGATCTGCCGCGCCTTCCCGTGACGCACGTATCGCCTTCACAGTAAGTTTGGGGCATTAAAACTACAGAATAGCCGGGGCTTCTGATGGCTAAATGCCCGTACTGCTCTGCATGGCCGAGGTCCCTTTTCCACACTTGCGGTATGGACGGCCTAAACGTTTCATTGCGGTGAAGTGTACCGTCTTATGTTTTTGACGCCAACACCGGGCTGCTTTCGTGTTCATCTCATGGCCAATCAAGTCTTTGAAGTCCACCTGTGACATTTACACGCATTGACTGGACAGGCGCCTTCGTCCAAGGACGACGTCTGACTCGGGGAGGTGTGTTTTGTTTTGCTCCTGACTCTCTGAAAAAGGGGAACAAACTGACCGCAGCCAGAACTCAAATTGAGGCGTGTGTGCGTCACCCTGCGTCAAAACTTTACAAGTGTCCGGGTATTCGATCGGAAAGAACTTCTGATTTCACTATGTAGATATATACTAGACGTACTATATCTATTATATATATATATATTAATCTGGTTGTTCTATTGTTAATCCTGTAATGTATAAATAATTTAATTAGAAAACCTTTTTCTGATAAGAGTGAAGGGTTGTTCTGCACTTTAGTGCTTAAATTTTGCTTAACAATGTACCTGGTTGATTTTGTATTTAGTTTAATTTCATTTATTGGAATCTGTCATAGTATTAATTAATGATAGTAGTCTAAGTAAATATGGTATATCTTTGTTTTTGTTGATTAATCTGTGGAAAGCACCTTGAGTTGCATGTAAATGTATGATAAAGTGCTATATAAATAAAATATTTTTTATTATTGTGCTGTCTTCGTATTCCAAATGAAACATATCTATTATGTAGTGCCTTTCACATTATCTTTCTACTATCTCTTATGTAATGCGTGTTACGATATTAGTAATTTATATAATACCTGGCACATTATATATCAATTTATGTATCATAGAATGCCTTTCACATTATCTAGCTATTATATAGTGCCTTTCATATCTATATATCTATTACATAGCATATTTCACATTATGTAACTATGTACAGTGCCTGTCACATTATTAGTACCTTTCACGTTATCTATTCATCTTTCATACAGTGCTTTTCTCATTATCTAATATATAGCGCCTTTCATTTCTATTATACAGTGCGTTTCCATTACATCGTGCCTCACATTATCTGACTATATATCAATTATATCGTGCCTTTCACGTTATCTCACTATTTATATAGTGTATTTCCCATTATCTATTATACAGTCCCTTTTTGCTATCCGTATTGTATAGTGCCTTTCACATGTGTATCCGTGTTATAGTGCCTCTCACACTATCTATCACACAGTGCCTTTTACGTTATATCTGTCTATTATGTTGTGCCTTTCACGTTGTATTTCTATTTATTCACCCATTATGTAATGTTATTCAGGGTGTCTGTTTATTATACTATAATTTATATCAAAATACAATAGAGCACCTTTCCTATACTCCCATTTATCAATCTTTCTACAATATGGGTCCCTTTAATAGTAATATTAATAGTAAAGCGCCTGTGCCCATCTAACAATCAGTCTCTCTCCATAATATAGCGTCTTTCCTATCTAGCAAACTCTCTGTAATATAGCGCCTTTCCTACCCGTCTCTGCATGTAACTATACCTGCCAGGTCTGTCTCCATATCTGCAAGTCACGGTGTATCAAACAAGTCGTGGCCGCGATCATTTCGGGGTGGCGGGGAGCCGCTGGCGAGGCGGGTGTCTGTGCCGGACAGACGCCTTCTGACGGCTTTTTCAAAGCGTTCGAACGTTAAAACTGCTCAGCGATATTCGAGTGCAACGCTAACGTGATGTATGAATCCAAAGGCCAGTAAAGCTGTAGATTTACTGTTTCTAAATGGTCTGCGTGCTTCTTAATAAGGCCCCTTAGGGGGCAGGCAACCAAAATGCTGTACTCAACAACCTTTTTTTTTTTTTTTTTTTTTTTGTTACACGGAATTTAACTCCCAAACTCTGATAATAAAACGAAACCGTGAACGTGCCTGTCTGCAGACCAATACTTTCCGTTTTGGTTTGCACAACCCCCCCTCCCCCCCGATCCCTTACCTGTACCAGTCCAGCCCCCTGGCGTAATGTCTGTCGAAGAAGTGCGGCTCGGAGCCCAGCGCACGGATGTCGGGGTGCAGCCTGAGAAACTCCAGCAGTGCCCGGGTGCCTCCTTTCTTGACTCCGATAATGAGGGCCTGGGGGAGCCGTCGCACTGCGGTCCAGTCCTTCGCGGGCTCCTCGGACTCCCACCCTGACTCACCTGCACTTCTTGGCCCGCTCACATCTACGGGGCTTGCGGTGCCGTTAGAAAGTCCGCTCTTTGTCAAAGTCAAGGGCTGAGAAGCAGAGTTATGGGATGCACTCCAGGGGTCCGAGTGGCAGCGACTGAGAAGCAGGTATACAAGGAGGGTGCAAAGGGAGAGCATGACCAAGAGTTTCAGGAAAATTCCGACGGGATCCGCAGGGTTCTGTTTGGGATGGTTGGCCATGCCACTAAGATAGAGCATGTGGAAGCCATTCTAATAAAAGTGCCACCTGGTCCCTGTTCTTGTGCCAATGCATGGTCGGCACGCTTTTGTATGGACCAGCGGCGAAGGGTCCGCTCCGCCAGTCTTCCAAACTGGGCACGACCTTTTGTAACTGACGATAAGCCAGCTGGCCTCTCCGTTCCTCCCGCCCTGCTTACTTTACCGCAGCCTCATGTTCCTCATTTTGTGCATCAATCCGGAGTACCAGGCTGGATGGCTACCGCCGCCAACACTCCTGCTGCCATTCATTCACTAAAATCAGCGCTTCGTTTTCTAACGCCCCATTGGATGGCTCGGTGAGAAGGCGTGTTCAAGCTCCGTGGAAGGGGCGGGGCAGCCACACGAAGTTACGTCTGGGAGTTGAACTCAAGTTCGGAGAAGCCTCAGTAAACGGCGAGCGCACGTGAACTGGGGGCTGTAAGACAGGCTGACACTTCGGGCTAAAGCCGCATGACGCCATCGATAATATTGTACAGAAGTACGGAATTGTCAACTAATCATTCCTAGCCAATCCTTTCATTCACTTTTCATGCTGCTTAGTCAGATATCGACACCAAGCTTAGGAGCCTGTCATGACAGCTTTGGGTGACTGAATGAAACGAAACCCCATGGAGGGGAAACATTCGCGTACACTTAGAGCTTTTATCAAATATTACTAATATAAGAGCGGAATGCGGCTGATCGTATGGACGTTCATACTTAGACCGGCGTGCAGGCGAAGGCGCTTTACGGCGCTGCTGCTGCAGCCGCTGGTGTCTGGCCGTGGACATCGTGAGGATTAAGCGGCTATGAGAATCGTTTAAACGATACACATGCAAACAGAGAGGTATATAGAAAATACAAATATGTATTTAGCCAAATTGCATTTTTAAGACAGATATTTTTTAAATAATGTTTATTCAATTAAATATCAAGAAATATACAAAACCTCAATATATTAATTTTAAAATACTGTACTAGCAATACATATTATAAAGAGTAATACATTTCCAGCAATAAATATGTGTATATTTAAATAAACAGATTGATCGATAGACTGATAATCTGAAAGATATTATAATAGATAGATTGATAGATTGATCATCTGAAAAGCACTATATAATAGATGGCTGTGAAAAACACTATATAATAAACAGATTAATTGATAATTTGAAGGATACTTTTTAATCGATAAATGGACAGATAGACTAATAGATCTTTTGAAATGCACTATATAATGTAAATTGAATAGATAATGTGAATACACTCTGTGGTAGAGATAAATAGGTCAAGTGAAAGGCACTATATAATAGATGGAGATATCTATAATCTGATTGGCACTATGAAGCTAATGCGAAGAGCACTATATAATATAGTTAGATAACTTTCTATAGTTAGAAAATACATATATAGTGCACTTAGTATGATCTAATAGACAGATCATCTGAAAGGAGCTATATAATAAGTAAATGATAAACAGATAATGTGAAAGGCACTTTATAGTAGACAGCTAGCTATGAAAGACACTATAATAGATACAATAGGTGGAAAGACAGAGTGAACTTTTATTTGTCTCAAAGGGGGAAATGTACTTTTTTACAGAAGCTCAATAAATATAACAAGCGATAGTATATGGAATCTGCTTTACATGAGAATTGTAATTACTTTATGAAATGCGTTCAGTTAAAATGATTCTTATGTTAAACAAACTCAATCAGCATTAGCTTTGCATGCCTGATATGCACATGAGTTGCAATTCTAATTTTACTGTATAAACTGTCATTAATGACATTTGAATTGATTGTTAAACAATAAAAATATCCTGAAATCCAATCAATAACCGAATATTACAATGTCATTCTTCTTTGCGTCGCCATAATCCTGGATGGTTACATTTATTAAAACATTACAATAACTCGTGATATCACATTGGTGTTGTTTCACACTATACTTTTTTTGTTTCTGTTATATTAAAATGAAAGAAGTAAATCAATGCACTGGAAAGAGAGCTTTCCACTGAAGCACATTCAATACAGACTGTGAGGTATGGCCCAGTTGGGCCTTGGGACGTTAGTCCTTGTCTTTCATCCGCCTATCTGTTTTATTATGGATGCCATTTTTTCTTCATCAGTTGCAATAATACATTTTATTTATTTGTAGGCACCTTTCTAAATACTCAAGGACACCAAACAATAGACAAAACACAGATTGTAAACAAAAGTAAAATACAAAAGTTAAAATCAGACAGAGCAATTGTAATCAAAGAGAAAAAGCCGTCTTAAACAAATGAGTTTTAAGTTTAGATTTGATGGTGGTGAGTTCCAAAGCTGGGGAGAAGATCAACTGAATGCTCTGTTCCCCATAGTGGTAAGACGGATGAAGGGGACAGTCAAGTGGATGGAGGAAGAGGATCTAAGGGTACAGGAGGGAATGGCAACATGGAGAAGGTCAGACAGATATGGAGGGGCGAGGTTGTGGAGAGCCTTAAAAGTTAGTAGGAGAATTTGGAATTGAATTTGGAACTGAACTGGAAGCCAATGAAGCTGCTGCAGGACGGGAGTGATATGGTGAATAGAGGGGTCTAGTAATGATGCGGGAGGGCAGCTGAATTCTGGACCAGTTGAAGCTTATAAAGAGATTTGCAAGAAATACCAAAGAAAAGGGAATTGCAATAATCCAGACGAGAAGTGACCAGGCTATGAACAAGGATAGCAGCCTTTCATTGCTCAGCCTTCGTGTTTCTCTAATGACGCAGCACACGCCTATCATTACAGTGTGAGAGCCAGCAAGTGCAGTGGCCTAGTAAGGCCTTGTGCCTCGCGCTTCTGCTCCTGAAGTCTTTTGCTGGGATTGCAGGCAGGTGGTGGGCTTAAGGATCAAAAAGTGCAGGCAATTCAAATGTCTTTTAACACAAATGAGACTAAATTGGAAATACGTAAAAAGATTAGACGTTTATCAGCGAAGCCTAACAAAGATCAAACTTTAACTACCTTTCAAAATGAATGAAGCACATTTCAGCGCATCTTAACTATTACTATTGTTATTTATTTTGATATCTATTTGACGCTCTTCAGCCATAGCCTCATCATTGTAAGGTCATACATTCTGTAGACGCTTGAAGGCTTTGCTTCTATTAAACAGCCGCCTGAGTGAAGGTTGACAACAGCAGAAATGGGGAACAAAGACCAGGCTTTGCGCCTCAGGTGCTCCCTGCGTGGAGTTTGCATGTTCTCCATGTGTGTGTTTTACCTTCCCTCCAACAGACATGCAGGTTATGTGAATTGGTGTTGCTAAGTCAGACCCGTGTGTGTGTGTGTGTGTGTTGACCCTGCCATGTCCAGGTGTTGTTTCTCCCTTACATCTGATGCATGCTGGCTGAGGCTCCATCTGCCTCGCGACCTGCCCTGCAGAAGCAGCTTCAGAAGATGGAGATGGAGGTCTGGGTGTTTATGTAAGTCTGTCTTAGACAGACAGCATTTTATTCATCCCCTGGGGAAATTGAGCTTTTTACAGAAACTCAGTAAATAAATACTGCAAAAAAATGCAAAATAAAAAATGCACATCAAGCAATAAAATGCACACAATCCCAAAAATGACAGTGGATGGGATGTGCAGTGTTTGCTGAAAACTGGACTCCCGTGTCGGACAAATTCAAGGTCCGGTACTGCTAAGATCATTAAGCAGAAATGAATCTCTCAGCGAGTGGAGTGTCGCCCCCTCAAATAATGAATCTGTAGCGGCACCTTTCTTGACGAAGAGCCATTTCTTTCTGGGAAGGTCTCTTTGGACTTTAAAAAGGTCCTCTCATGAGGACACAACAGAAATCCTTAATGTACAAACTGGGCGACCCAGCAGGAGAGAGAGCCTGAACGTGGCCTGTGTCACTGCAGGCTTCAAGGGGTCCTGTGAAAATCGAGGGCCCACTGGCATTACACAAATCTCTTATCATCTGTTGGTGGCCTTTTGTGGAACTTCTTAAGGGTCTAAATAAATAAAGATTCCTTCTGGAACCTTCATATGGGTGGCTGTGTCCCCTATGCCATTACTATGAAGAAGCACTTCAGCACCTTTGTTTTTAAGAGAGGTGGTTTTGTGCTGCGGTTGCACACAACTGCCGTGTTCTTGGTTAGAAACTTGCAGGCTCTGTACATTTTGGTTGGGTCTGCGTGGTGTGTCCTTGTCCATCTCAAAGTCGTGCACATTAGAGTGGCAGAGGACCCTTCACTGCCCAGTGTGTGTGTTAATGTGGGCCTGTGTTCTCCTCCATTGCACTGCTGTCCTGCCCGCTGGTTCTCGCCTTGTGCTGCTCCCCAGTATTGATGGGATGTGCTTTTGGTCTCTCGCGACCCTGAACTGAATGGGTGAATGAACCAATAAACACACAGGTGCGCGCACGTCGCAATCAAGTGGCTGGGACTCGCTGTCTCCTGAAGTGCCATTGTGCATTGACACGGCAATAAAAGCAAGGCTTCCAGGCTAATGGGCTGAATGATTGCAGTGCGAGAGTGCGCTTTATTTAGAGCAAGACTTGCGTTAAATCAGAACATTTCTGAAAAGAAAAGACAAAAAAAAAAAAAAAACTCAAACTGGTTCCGAGTTCTTTTTCTATTTCACATGTTATACACAGGAAGATTGCCAGTAACCCTTAAAATTGTACAGCCTATAAACAGAGCGCTTCCATCTGTTTATTTACACTGATGTTTATGCTGTGCACCCATCCAACCATAAGTAAAGGCCACATGTCTGTGTATTGGTGTGTCTGTTCAGTTGCTATGTCTCTGTCATCCTCACACACAGCGCATCACATACATTTGTAGCAATAAAATGCATTGCATTTGTCATTCCAACAGAAGGTGCATCAGACTTTTGTAGTAATAAAATGTGCTGCATTAGTGATTCCAACAGATGCTGCATCACAAACATTTGTAGTAATAAAACACATTGCTTTTGTCATTCCAACAGATGGCTCATCACAAACATTTGTAGTAATTCATTTTATTGCTACATGTGTTACAAAATACATTCCAATAGATGGAGCAGTGCAAACGTTAACGCTGAGGTCCTTTTTGAGTACTTTGATTTCAACATGTCGTAGACGCTAGTGATGAGATAAGTGGACTGACAAAGCCCCATTGGCTGACCACCGTGTACGGAGTCTTAGGCTCTTTTGGACGTACAAGAGACGGAGGATTGGACATATGATAGCCTTTTAAAGGACTATTGGTTTCTTCAGGGGCTGGAGCCACTCTGTTGCTCCTCTACTCCACAGATCCATGTGCTCCCAAATGCTTCACCCCTGTGTCCCCACATACATGCCACCAGCCTTGTCACACTCTTTTTCACCTGGTGTCAGACAAAATGAATCTGCCAAGCCATACCTCTGCCTCGTGAGCTGACCCAAGGCCAGGGGCAGTTGACTGTGGCAGTGGTGAGATACGTCCAAAGTGCTTCTCTTTGTGCTCCCCGACCTCACTGGTGCTGACATAACACTCTTATTATTGCACCGTCATTCTTGATTTGATTTTAAAAGTCAAAAGAGTCAAGTCTTGGCCCTCATTGACATGGGACTGAGGAGCTGATGCCTGGGTCCATATCTGTTTGTCTGACTGACTGATTGGTACATGAGTGGACAATCTGCAAGACGGTGCCAGACAAGGCCTGGATAAGGAGATGCTGCTGGCTTGATGTTTGATGAGTTCTGGTGTGGAACCTGCTGACCAGAAGTTGGGCTGCTGCTTGACTGTCATTGGCACAGCCTGTTGGGAAAAACTAATAAGCTGACCCCCAGCCCAACCTTACTTCTCCCTGGCATTGTTGATGGGTTACAAGGATGGGTTAAGAAACTGCTGATTTAACACCTAGCAGATCCTAAGCTGATGTTTGTCCTCGGCTGGCAAGACTGATAACCTAATGTCCAAGTAGGGCCCGGCAATGGAAATTCTGCCAGCTTGACATCTGACACATTCTAGCTGAACAGACAATTTATGTACTGCTGGGCTCCCGTTGGCACAGTCGGCAGGGTATAATGTGCCTGGTGCTGATGTTTAGCTTTAGTTTGACGTGGTCGAGTGATTTTATGCAGCAAGGATGGCTCATGGAGCTGCTGCTGGCCTGATGCTCAATTTCAACTTCAGTTTTAAACCAACATTGGGTTAACATTTGGCTCTCACTGGCATGGCTGACTGGTTTTATGGCTGAGGAGCTGATTGACTTTCATTGCCATGGTTGACTGGTTTTATGGTTGTGGACTCGTCATTGTCGATGTGTCGCCCTTACTGGCATGCCTGAATGGTGGCTGGGATACAGATGCTGCAGCAGTGCTTGGCAGTCATTGGCAGTTCTGAATGGGTTTATAGCAGGGAAGTTGAGGCTGTGCTAATATTTGTCTTCCATTGGCATGGCAGAGTGATTTTATAGCTGGTGTGCTGATTCTGAGGAGGTAGGCTTGATATTAGGTAGCACTGGCACAGCTCGCTGGTTTTATACCATTGGTACTGACATTAGGTTTCTTCTTAACGTCTGATGTGGTTGACTGATGTCAAAACTAATTAGCTAACGCTGGGACATGCCCTGTCTCTAACTGGCATTGTCAACTGGTTACATGGCTGGGGAGTGAGTGCTGATACAATGTATGACTCTGCCTGGGCAGGTTGGTATAACATGTTAACACATGGTAGGCTGATATCTGGCTTCATCTGGCATGACTGTTTAACCAATGACCAACAAAGAGTAGGTGATGGCAATGCCACCAGTGTGACATCTGACAAGTTGCAGCCTGCTGATCTGCTGTGGGTTACTGCTGGGCTCCTGTTGGCACAGTTGACTGGCTGCAGTATGCCTGGTAAGCCAAAGCTGTGCTCAGTTTTAGCATTGGCTCACAGAGTTGTTGCCGGACAGACGTTCAGTTAGTATTGGCACACCTCTCAGGTTTTAATCCAACATTGGTTTAACATTTGGCATGGCTGACTTATTTTATCACCGTTGAGCTGATTGATTACCGCTGTCATGGTTGGCTGATTTTACGGCATGGAACTGTGAATAGGTCAACACACACTGGCATAGCTGAGCATGTAAGGGGTTGTGGAGCTGATGCCTATGCCCATGAAGGTTGGCTGATGGAGCTGTTCTAGGTTGTTGGGTGTTTTTGACAGTCATGGGTACAGGTGTTGTTTCAAAGTTTAATGTCATCGTGTTATTCCCACCAAAGATGGCGGCATAATGATACCCAAATCCGCATCTCATTTTAGAGGAAGTGTGAAGAAGATTCCAAGTAGATTCACTGCTGGGCCCCTTGAAGTCCCTCTTTGTCTCTTGGCTCAAGTTCCACTTCCACCGGTTGGCTAATTTCAGACGTCCCGACTTTGACAAAGATCTACTGGCAGACCCTCTCTTCTGTCGCCTCTTAAAAGCAAATCCACATGCCAGGCTTCATTTGGTGCTGCTGCCATAGTCAACTGCCCGCAATCACAATAGCCAGGATGAACCATCCTAGAAGGAAGTTCCTAGGGTTAACACCCTGACCTAACTGCTTTAGGTTGGTGTCAGCAGTTGACAGCTGTGGAGCAGAGCTTTCCAAAACGTGTGCCATTAAGGTGATGCGCTAATCTGTTGTTGGGCAACCCCTTTAAGACTTTTGGCCGCACTATCTTGGGCACTGGGGCCACACAAGTTGTCTTCTATCCAGCAGGATCAGACTCGGATTGAAGATACGCTGAAATACCAAACACGGTTGCATGGCACACTACTTCAGTTCCTTGGGGATGACACCATCAGGTCTGCCAGCTTTGCGTTGCCTCAGGTTCTGTAGTTTTTTCTACACCTAGTCTGTTTTGACCATCAGTCCTGGGTAGCTGAGAGGTTGGTAGTTTGGAAAGTGGGCAGGTGGGTGTGAGTTGTTGCAGACACAATGGAAGCGGGCATGCAGAAGTGTGAATGGAAAGAGAGGGGGGAGGAATGGTGTGTGGACATTGGGGGCACAAGGGGAGATGAACCCCATAGATTGCCCAGGCACCCTGGTGGATAAAGTGTGAGACGGAAGACCACAGAAAAACACCTGACAAAGAACTAGTTTAACTTATCAGCCATCTCCATACTTCACAGATCTGCAAAGCAGCCCAATGTTAGGAACGCACTGAGCACCAGGCGTTGAGCTGCATCTTGATCTCCATGATGTACCCCTGAGAATTGCCACGCTCAAGAGGAAGCCTGTGTGTGCTCCGTCCAGTTCGTGGAAAAGCAGCCATCAGTCTGACAGTCCTGTTTTAAAGAAATGGAAAGAACAGGTCAGTCTGTAATGCTGGTTAGCCTTCAGCCCACACCCGGCCCACTACAGTCATGCCAAGTGTGTGTTGGCTGCGTGGTCTGTCTGTGTTATCAGGGCTCGTCCTTTTTTGCCTCAGATCTCTTTGATTCCAAATTTGAGGTGCTGCTCTTTGAAAGTCCATACACTGAGCAGCGGGGGCCCTAGAGGCTCTCCCTTTACTTGGCATTTATGGCTTTATTTTTTCAGAAGATGTCAGTGTCGGAGGGTATCACAATGATCTGATGCCAATCGAGGCAGACCACCCACCAGCAGCACTCCATGGTTTGGCTGATTTCTGTGACACAGACGGGGTGTGAACTTGAATGTTTCACTGGTCATTAGCTGCAGGGTGACACAGAAGATTAGTGAGGTGAGTTTGTGTTTGTGTTAAAGGATCCTCCGGGAGTGGCGCCACCACAGTTTTCATGCCCAAAAGTGCCACTGTGTGTATGTGTTTACATTGTCACAAAATTCCATCTGAGGCCTAAGTAGGCGAAAACGTGGAGCGGCCCTAAGCAGTTTGGATTACACCAGGGAGCCATCCTGTCTAATTTCCCATCTCCTCACAGATTTATGTACCCTTGGTTAGTAATAGCTGTGAGCAGATGTGCCCGTGGCCCCCTGGTCAAATCTTCTCCGACCAGCGCTGGGAAGAAATTGTCTCGAGCCAAACAAGAGAAGGCGATAACGACGTCTTGTGGCATTAATCACTTTACCCCATCATTATGGAGGGCTCATCCAATATGCTCTTATCATCTCCATGAAATTGTCTCGCTGCGGGCCTTGCTGGCATCTGCGCATAGGCTGAACATTAATCTCGGCCATGAGTTTGGAGCGCAGGCCTCACTGGGTGGTACTTCAGATTAGGCGCCCCGGACAAACCCGTTGTGGCTTTCTAACGACTGCCCTTTACACGCGTTAGGTCTTTGTAAAAATATGAACAATTTTAAGGGTTTTGTGAAAAAAGGCATCCCTCAATTGCTGCAGCTGGCAGCCACAGGACTTTCAAAGGGGATTCCTAGCCCTGGATGTCATTCCCAAAGTTTGTGAGATGAGTTTGGGCAGGGGTTCAAATGATAGGACTCCAGAAGGCTGGAGGATAAGCTACATCCCAAGATGAGCACAACCAGGGAGTTGCTGGAGCCTTGGGCTCCATGTTTGGGTAAATTTCATCCCAGCCGAGAAATGGAATTGTTTTTGTAGACAGACAGCATAAGCTAAAGGTGAGCCTTCCAGGGTGGGGTGTGCCTTACCACCAGTGCTGCCAGAATAGCCCCGCTGTATGTGGATGAAGTGGGTTCAGAAAATACATAATTAGATGGGCTTTTACTGAAGGATGCTAATACACAGGATAAAACACAGTCTGGCCCAGACTATAGTTTATATAGCGCCTTTCACAATGACAACAATCCTAAAGAATAGTCCGGGAGCTCAGGCCAACCCATTTACTGATGCCATGCAGTCCTCCAGAGCTCCCTCTACTGGCCACAAATATCACTACACTCACAGCCGATTCCTAATTCAAGGACCAGGAGCAGTCCAGGCTGTCCACCCAGCACTTGGTGCACCCAGGTGCTCATATGATTTGGGTTCATTTCATTTTTTTTTAATTGTTCTGAACTCCTTTCAAGGCTTACCATTTTTGTTCAAGTTGTCTCAATTTAGTATTCCCATTTTTTCCATGCTGTTTTGTGTTTTAGTGGGTGCCACCACTTTGTGTGTTCTTGCTAAGGTGGTTGCCACTGTGTAGTCATGACCTGTGATGTCACTGGGTCAACAGTATGAAGGTCAGCAGCATGAACGCCCAAGATTGTGGATCCCACTAAAGATTTTTAAGAATTGAGAATTCCCAGTTTACAATCTTTGTTTTTTTTTTCTCTATTAAATTTCAGGTTTGGCATTTTGGCTTCATGTTTTGGTTTAATTGACCTCCTGCTTTTGACTTTGGCCACATTTCACCTTGTGGTCCCAAGTCAATTCCAAATCACCTCTTGGTCTCCCAGCTGCCACCTTCTGCTCTGAGGATGCTCACCACTCCTCCATGATGAACTTGGAGTTACTCTGTTAAGGGTGCCATTTGTTCAAGTAGGCTGTTCTGCCCCCCAGTACTCACCCTGACACTTGGAGAATTTCTCCAGTCATTTGTCTTGTTATAAGGTATGGTTCATTTTGTGTGTCAGTCTTCTGGTCCTGGCATGCCCTTAACAGCCCGAAATTAACAGACACATTTCTATCCAACCATGCATCCATTATGAAACAATAATGATGGCAACAGCTGGCACAGTAACTCACCCTTGACAAAGATGCCATTCCACCAAAAGGCACACAGTCAACTCACTCACGCTGTGCCAATTTCTGATCACAAATTCACCTAAAATGTAATTCTGTGGGCTGTATAAGGAAACTGGAGGAAAGCTGGCAAACATACACAGATACGCTGGTAGAACCTGCACACTTTGCGCTGAAAGTGGGCAGCCTGAGGTTCAAACCAAGCCCAGTCTCCTGCACAAATGTACACTGGCACCATTCCCATAAAGGGAATTTTTCCATTAGCTGGTTCTTATTATTAGAGTGTCTTTCAAGGACAGCACTGCACATACATTTTTTTCTTTGTTTTTTTAATTGTACATGTTGGTGATGTTATCTTTTAAAGGTTAAGCTGATGGACACACAGGTTCAGTGCTTCATGCCAGGCTAGTGCTACAGTCTCTGCCTTTGATGAGACTTGTGACTCTTAGCCAGTCACCCCACCGGCCCTTTGGTGCTGCAAAGATAGACGACACGTGCCAACCGTTGTTATAAAAAATTAGCAGAATTTGTTTCTTAATGAGTATGAAGAGAGTCCTGGCAGCAACTGACATGGATGAACACAGGAGAATGGTGCCAGTCCACCACAGGGCACACACTAATAGCACTCCAATTCACAGTCACTTGTCAACCTAAAGTGCAAGAAAAAAAAAGGAGTCCTGGCAGAAATGCCATACAAACTTGGCAACTCCATGCACACCATGGCCTCAGAGTGGCAAACGCCTGCGTGTGCTGCCAGGATACACGACACGTATGACCAAATGAACTACGCCTGTCCACTTTGTGATGGCCTTCATTACAGAAAAGCAATATTTAAAATAAAGACCACACCATCTCAAGGTATACATTGTAAGTTGTTCATTTTATATAGCGCCTTTCATGATGACCACCATCTGAAGCTACTGTAGCTTCCATTTATATGTATGGTATGTAGTGCACTTCATGATGAAACAGCTGAACTGCAAAGATGACCCTCCAAATCCTGAGGTGCCTGCATTGCCTTCTCTGTTCGCCTGGTTTCAACTCCCATCATTCTTATCTCAGGCGGGTGGGGTGGGGGGGCAGTCTAGTCTCAATACAAATGGCCGGCCTTTACTTAAATGGTTTGTTTGCAGAGTTTTCTCCGAGGCAAGGTCACTTAGCACATTCTGGGCAATTACTTGTCCATTGTGTGAGGACCTCCGAAAGATTACACAATGATGAAGTGGTCTTCTATGAGTAGGTGACCAGGGGTCAGGGCCAAGAAGAACAAGGGATGATTTATTGGAGGGAGACAGAGAGAGCCAGCGAGCAAGTGAGGGAGTGAAGTGAGTAAGTAACAATACACCCCTCCAGAGCGGCTCCCATCCCTTAGCGGAACATCTCTTTAGCAGCCCCCATACCATGTTAGTCGCTTTATCATAAGACGAGTTGTTTTCAGATCTGACCGCCAGAGGGTGGCCATTCTGTTTTGACCAATGAAGAAGTAAGAGAAGTGACCAGAGTGGGAAGACGTGTGCCCCCAGCCCCAGAAGGAGCAGCATGGAGGAGGGCATCTATCTGTCATTATATAGTGCCTTTCATATCTATCCATCTAGCCAGCCAGCCAGCCAGCCAGCTTTATTTTAAATTGCACCATGCTAGCCACAGGAGGAGTTGAAGTCCTTGAAAGCTAAGCTCAGACACTTTGAGCAAACTGGGGGTGGTGGTGGTGGTGGTGGGCAGCGGGGTGCGGCTTGAGATATTCCATTATAAATCAATCAACCTTAACTTTATTGATCGCTATTAATAAATGCTAAAAAGGGAAAAACTGTTCCGACTCCCTCCGAGCCCCATGAGTGCTGCTTTGTGTGAGTTTTACCCCAGCTCGAGTTTCTTTTCATTTTATTTCATATTTTGATATTTGCTTACCTTTTATTTGGTATTTATTATTGATAATGTACTTGTTTTCCCTACAGATTTTTGGAAACATATTAGTTTGGTAATTTCTTTTGCTGTATTTTGGAGTTAATATGTGCGTTGTGTTTGTGTTGGTGGAGCCATAAGGGGCGAGGTCCTGACATCACAGCTGAGGCTCCACCCCCAGTATGTATTTATTCAAGGCTGAGTGTTTGTGTCCTCGATGCATTGGGCACACGCTTGCTTGGATTTTGGATTTGATTGTGAATTTTTTTTTTGGACTTTGGCTTTTATATAAATTAGGTTACTCTGGTATTACGGGCTACATTTGTTTCTTACCCTTTTAAATACTTTTGCTTTTGTTCTTGAGTGTTCTTTTGTTATTAAAACCTTTAAATTATAAAGGCGCTTTGTTTTGTTATCGTGAGCCTGAGGTTTGACACTTGCCGCCTCCTGCCTTTTTTTCCTTTTATTTGTTAATTTCTGGGCCTTTTTTTTTTTCTCCTTCACTGACTGTGTAGGCCGCTTTAAGCCTGAAGATAAACTTATTTTTGTTTTTTTTACGCCTCACCTACAGATTTTGAAGCTCAGCCTCCATGAGAGCCAGCAGGACTCCTAACGCGGTGGAGGAGAAGGAGGAGATGTTCATTTTTCTCAGTCAATGGACTAATCAATCTTTACTCTGTACAGAGCCATTAAAAGCACAAGGGCTTAGCAGGGCTAACAGGATTACAGTCAGGTATCTCCCTGGTGGTTCCCATCACACTTTATATTCTCCACCTTGTGCCATCTCGGTTGCTTCTTAAGCTCCTGACATCTCTGTGCTTGCCAGGCCTACATCACAAGTGGGTGATGGTGATGCAGTATGGCTGTAAGGAGGTCTGGATTTGGATGTGCTCATGTTAAAAGCAGTGACCATGAGGGGCTGCCTGGTGGGGTAGTGGTTTGCACAACTGCCTCACAGCTCCAGATTCCTGGGTTTAAATCCTGTTTGTGTGGCATTGCCCAGTCCTCCTGCACTTTTTTCCAAGCTCTCTTTCATTCTAAATGTGTGTGAGTGTGCGTCAGATTAATTAGCAGCTCTAAACTGGCTCCATGTGAGTGGTTGTGCCTTGCAATGGGCTGGCACCCCGTCCAAGGTTCTGCTTTAAGTAAATCTGATGATGACAATGGTGAAATGGGTTAATAAAAGATAGTGATAGGCGTCTAGATGTACTGCAGGGCTTGATCCATGAGTGGTGTTCGGATGTCACCCCCGGGAGAGCCCCGTGTGCCAGGCCACCCCTGCCTTTGTCAAACTAATCGCCTTAGGCAGGTTGTCCTCGGCTCCAGCGACATTAAACACTTGTAATTTTTCAGAACGTGGGATTTAGCTGCCGATCTTTCTTAAACGCTTTCTTAAAGCAGCTTAGGGAAAAGGTGATTAGGGATGCTGAGAGGGACACGTGCTACTGTGCCAGGGCAGCGGCCTCAGTGTTGTTTTACCTTTCTAAGTCGCCCACACGGGGTCGTCGTCCATCATGAGGTTTTGGGGAGAGGAGCTCTGTTTTAATCAGGTCTGTTTCTTGTTTGCAGGCTGCTGTTGAAATTGACTTCAAATGTCGCCCACCATGATGACTACACATGGGCTGGCGTCCTGTTTAAGGTTGGTAACTGCTTTGTGCTCGCTGCAGTGGGGATAGGCTTTGGCTTCTGTGAACCCAGTAATGCTGGCTTCATGTTGGATGGTTGATTGAGGTCATACTTTGTGTTGAGATTTTTCACTTATAATTTTAAGTATGTAGGCCAACCTCTTTATTCTGTAATCTTGACGTCCACTGGCAAACCTGGCAATACCTGCCTCTGCAGACACTTCACAGACATAAGAAGGGACAGCAGCTGATGGATACTTTGGTGAAGTTTGAGCACATTACATGTTCCTCTGTCCATCCACGTGAGAGCGAAACCATCAGGCAGGAACCAACTCTGGATGGGACACCCTCAGGTACCCTCTTAATTTAGGGTTACCAGTTAGTATAAAACAAAGGACACAGGGAAAATGTGCAAACTCCACAGAAAAAGTGGGGTTCAATCCTAGTGTCCTTTAGTGGTGATGCCATCCCACTTCACTGTAGGGTACGTGCATACCCATGGCAGCACACTCACCCAATTAGCAACTAGTGCATAGACAGATTAACCTGCTTATCTTAGGGAGGTGGATGGAAACCTGCAGTGCCCAGAACATAACCCACATGGCTGCCTGGAGAACATCTGAACCCCACTGAGAAACTGAGTGACTAAGCAACAAGGACACGAGGAGAGTGATACAGACAGGAGCCTGGTGTCCAGGAGTGGTGATGCTGTGGCACACATTCTTGCACACAGTTACACTGGCACCATTAGCAACCAGACAACAGGCAAACTGTTTTGCTGACTATTAGGGATGTGGCTGGAAACCTGGAGAGGCCAGAGAATTACCCACTAGGCTCAGAGAACATGTGGAACCTTTTGAGAAAGTGAATGACTAAGCAACATGGACATGAGGAGAACCTGCAAACTTCATACATACATTGAGCAGGCCAGGAGTCAAAGCCAGTGTGACGCTGTGAGGGTGCAGCAGTACTGTAGTCTCCATGCCAGAATTCCTTTATCCGTTTGTGGATGCAATTTATTGACCCACTTCTTCCATTGTTTGGCAAGTGTGGTCCGTGCCGATAACGCGGATATCAGAGCAAGATCAAAGAAAGCTCACGGCACCTTTGCCAACTGCAGTCTGTTCGGAGGTCAAAGCACCACAGCCCACAGACGAAGACCCATCTGCATAACATCAGTGTCAAGTGGGTTTGGTTGTATGGCCCACAGTGCTGGAGGGGATCTCAAAGTGACACAAGGTCTCTAGATGTCTGAGAAGGATCTGTGGGACATTCTGGTGGGATCTACAGGAAGACAACCTGCTTGAGCGTACGTAGCACTTGAGATCGGTGTCTGACATGGCTGGGGCTTGTGTTAACAATGGACCAAGAGCAAGTCCAGAGGGCAGCTCTCTGGTGGACTCTATCTGGAAAGAATAAACAAGGAGGGCCCAAAGCCTCATGGCAGACGGCAATAACATCTGAACTCAAGGAGATGAACCTCAACTGGATCAGATGGAGGCAAGTCATCTCAGCTTTGTGTCCCAGCTGGGAGGAAGTGGACTGGTAGTAGTAGTCATTCCATTATGGCATCACAGAGCTTGTTCCAACAGCTTTGGGGGACATGTTAGAAAGCAATCCAGTCCATCCAGCTGGCATAGTTTCGAGTCACCAATCAGCCTAATTTGCTCATCTTTGGATTTCAAAGTGCCCAATAAAAATCACTGGGTGACCCACGGTAACTATACACAGATATTGACTGGGCTGGGACTTGAACTCATGTTATCTGTAGACTGTGCCACTCCTGTCCACCTTCTGATCCCACTTATTTCTTTAGATGATCACACCTTTGGATGGAATGCCAATCCACTGAGGGGCACACACGCTCAGGTTCTCTTCTGTGTCACCCAACAACACATTTGGGATTTGTGAGGAAGACTGGAGAAAACCCACATGGCCACAGAGAGAACACGCAATGCACACACAGGCAGTGTCATGTCTCAGCCAACGTTTCTCCCATGGCTGGACTTCACATTCATGTTTTAGGTCAATTTAGTTCATTTTTGAGTTATGCGGATTATGTGCATTATTCTTTATCTTTGGTTTCTTTTATGTATATTTTGTTATGTTCCATTTGTTTTGTGAGTGGTTCCCCCAAGAGGCGGGGCCACCTACCAGTCATCACCAGGAACTGCCCTCAACCCTATAAATCCAGAGGGTCTTCCAGAGTTCCTGGTGGTTCATTGTGAGTTTGCCCGAGAGTTTGGTGAGTGTTTCTTAGTTTAGTTCTGTGCTTTGTTGGATTTTTGATCCTTTTGCTTGGTTCTTGACTTCACCGTTGGGTTTCATATCAGGACCTGTTCACCTTGCTGGCAGCTCCTTTTTGCCTTGTGTGCTCTGTGGAGCCTCATGTATTTTCAGAGCTTTTTGTGACGATATACCTTTTTATTATATAAAGATTTGGTACTTGCCCTCATTTCCCTCCAGGGTTTGATGGTATCCCCCTCTAGTGGACATTATTGGAAGTGTTTGGGAATTTAGAACTCCATGACAGGCAGGGGCCAGGCCTTGAACTGAACCCGAGTCCTTGGAGTGATGGTTTTGACCACTGTGTCACTGTGCTATGATGATTATTATTATGTTCATGATAATACCTAGAATCAGATGAGCACGCTGAAAAATGAATGGATGTACGATGATGATAATGAGGTTCAATTTATGGACTGAGGTCCTCCACTTCCACACACTGTCCACAGTGCTGGTTCTTAATCACATTTACATTTTTTATGACAGCTACTCGAGCGGCCATCATTGACCTTGCCTCCTTAAAATTGCATTCACTTTGTGTCACTTAATTGCTGTTGCACTCAATTATCTAGCAGGTAATGTCCAAGGTCTAACATAATAACACCTTATGGATTTTTCCAAGGCTCAGGATATTAATGTCTAATGGATTTTTCTATTTAAAATCAATAAGCAATACACTTCATTATTTAGTTAAGATACATAAGCTATTAATGCTGCAGGCCAAGCATAAAAAGAAAAATAAAACCGGGAAAACAAGCAGAAGAGCTGAGCCGACGTATAAATAAAAGTCCAACCCAAAATGGGCTGCACAACCAGTTTATGGTGTCACTGACGTCAAAGTGGAACTGACAGTGCAATAGAAAGAGCGCCTCCCAGAATGATGGCAGAAAAGTAGCTGACAGTGATCAAAATGGCTAAAAACACAAGCTAGGGATGATTTTAGGGAAATTACAAAGTTCCAAATAAATGTGGAAAAAAGAAAAAATAACAAGACCCTGTCACCCTGCTGCTTTCTCTTTTGCGGTTCCCTTTTTCTTTTTTGTATTTCTTTAGTTTTGTTTTTGATAATTTGTACATTTTATGATTGAATATGTTTTTGCAGTCTTTCTGAATTATGCTATTCTTGCCTTTCCTTTCCTTTAGTGATTTGCAGTTTATGTTCATTCCATTAGTTATTGTGTTTGTGTTGCTGCTTTTTTTTTTTTCTTTTTCTGTTGAGCCTAAGGGGGCGGAGCTCCATGACATTGCAGCAGTGGCCACACCCACTCCCTATTTAAGCTGACCGTTGAAGCGCCGACTCCAGTCATGTGTGTCTGGCTGCTATGATCTTGAATTTTTATAAATGTGTTAAGTCTTTTCTGATTCTATTCCTGACAATATTTAACTCCATGGAATCTCGGGTTTTCCTGTGCTAGGGTTTGGAATGTGTGGTCAGAAGTGGTGTATCTGGCTTAAATAAGAAGCATATTATCAGTTAACACTTTTCCAAGACACCATTTTATTTTCAATATTAATGACACCATTGCTGAGCCATTTGCACTTGTCGTTTCCTTGGTAACTGTTCTCAAAATTCGCTGCTTCGTTGGACACGTCATCAGAGCGTCAGCTTTGGTTCAGTTTGGGGTCACAGGAGGGCCATCGAGTGTAGGTCTGTGTCACGAAACTCTGTAGTTTAATTGTTTTATTGGTAAATAAAAATTCTTTTTCATTTATGCTGTTGGACGTTTTTTGCCCTCAATATCAGAAGGCACTACAAGAAGGCAAATCACTTTTGCTGTTTGCTCCTCGAAGTGCACACTACAGAACTTTACTCATTATTTACCATGAAAGGTGCTATATCTAATAGACAACAATCCCTTTTATGTTTAAGAGGTGCCAACAGGTGGTGCCCATCCCTCGAGGAGCCCCCCCCTTCACAGGTTACACAATGTCAAGCCTCACAGGCGAATACAAAATCAGAAACTACTAAAATCCTGGTGTGTCCCCAAACCTCAGATAGGCAGGTCAGCCGAGGTGCTTTGGCCTAATTGTCCCTCACTGTCCCTGCGGTTCTGACAGCCGTGAGCAGCTCAAGACTGATGACCCTTTTCATATTGTTTGTCCCCAGGGTTTTTTTCCTTCATTGTTCTTAATAGAAACTCATCAGCAGCCGGTCACTCAGCTGAATCAATCCACATCTCATTTGCTTTATTTGGTTCCAGAAAAGCGAGGGGCGACTAAACATAAAAGCCCGACTTCAGGTCTCGGGGCTGTGCGTCCTTTTTAAATGGTGGTCTCTGGAAGGCACTGAGGAGGTGAGGCGGATTTGAGAAAGAAAAGGAAGAAGCGTCCGGCTTCACCCTTCTCTTCGGGTCCTGCAGATAAGAATGGGGCTTGGAGCAGGAAGCTGGAATGACATTTAATGAGCTTCATTTGGTGGAAAGCCAGCTTTGGTTACAGGGAAGAAACAAACTTGGAAGGATGGATGGACGGTTGGTAATATACATGACATAATGAATGAATGAATGGACACACAGATATAAGAATGAACAGAAAGGTAAGATGGATGGATTGATGTGTGGATGACAATGTGAACGGAGTAGTGAGAGAATAGACGCATGGAAATAATAATGAATAGAAAGATGAATGGATGGATGAATGGACAGTAGTATAAAAGGATGGATGGCGCCTTATATGGATTGAGGAGTGAGTGAATAGACACATGGATACAAGGGTGAAAGGAAATAAAGATGAAGAGATAGATGGCTGGAGACACAAAAGGCAATATGGATGAAGGAGTGGATGAATAGACAAATGAACAGATGGATGGTGTTTGGACCGAAGGTCGCTTACTGGATATTTTAAGGCCCGGGAGAAGGAGAAGTGCAGTCATAAGACATTCTGAGTTCAAAATGCCACCAAATCAAAACAGATTTTTGAAGAAAAGCAAAATGATAACCAAAACTCAAGTCTATGCCGATATCAAACATTTGTTACACTAGAAAATGCACATTACTGCCCTTGTGGAGCATGTGGCCCCAGATTATAAATGGCTCCACCGATGACATCACGTGATGCCCCCTAGCAGCCCATTATTGCACCCTTGAAGTGGATGCCACAAAACGATGGAAACCACTGGAAAAACAAAACTGAAAAACTTTCAAATCCAACGGTACGATGCAAACCCATTGGACACATTGGTGGACGTGCAGGTGGCTTTGTAGAGACGGGGATCTGTTCAAATTCCTCATGTTGAATTCCCCAAGCGGCAATACCCAGCAGGAGCTCCTCACATCTGAAAATGATTTCCTGCTAAGCTGGCCAACCTGACATTTTGAATGCGTTTTTGCATTTTGAGTCTGTGAGACACGACCTGCTTGCAATTACCTGAGAATGGCTGTGCTGTCATAAAGTGTTGGAAGTGGCTGGGGTGCCACACTCTCAACTTTTTGATTTCAGTCCCCCGAATCTGTATGATAAACAAGGCAACCTGACTGAGGACCACTTTACACTGACCTGTAGGCCCCAGCATTGTGTGTGGCAGCCTGGCTCTTGTCATCCAGTTGGTGAGGAACTGAACACCCCGTCCAACCTAATTGAAGTCCCTGCTTGGTTCATAAGAGGCTTGGCACCAGTGATCTGATGTCTGAAGTGACCCCTGAGGGGTTTCTTTGACGGATGGAAGCATGTTTTGTCCGAGTCTTTCCTTCCAGTGCACGTTTACCCCAGTGCTGTTTTCAAAGCGGATGTCGGCTATTGTGGTGCTGTCTTTTTGTTCCCCCTGACACGCTTCAGGATGAGCTCCCTCTGTGCCAGCTCTTACTGGACGCGCATCGGTGGTCTTGCAAACAATGGGAATCGGCTGTCGTCTTTCCACCGGCCACTGAACTTTCCAGAACCCCCTTTTCCATCTTTACGCTAAATAGGCTTGCTATTCTCAGCCCCCTGCTGACCCCTGCAGTTTCTTTGTATCTAAACAGAAGGACCTCAGTGCCTCAGCTTTGGGCATGACGACAACAACACTTTCTGGTTGTCCAGGATTCACAGTACAATTGAGTCTAACTTGTGTGGTTAAAAAGTGAATTTGTGGTGGGCTTGGAATGTTGACTTGTTTTATACTGCTCTGCTTTTGGTCATCATACTGGACTTGATTCTCTTTGACTTCCATGTTGAATCCTCATAAACATTTTTGACTAAAGTGAGAAATACCTCTTTGGCTGGACACTGAAATCTTACCGTGGTACCCCCCCAAAGCAGGCACAGGAGAGAGCTGATCCAGGCTGAGGTATGACTTCAAGAAAAGGAAAGCTGGAGGGCAAAAGCAGCAGAACTGGCACCCCAAGGAGCTTAGACAAAGTGGGACCTCCCAAATAGGAAAGGCACATGAGCTGAAGTTGAAGCCCTACCAGATTTCTTTTCTGCTCTGGTCTGTATATGACACCCATCACCAACAAACCTGTAGAAATGGGGGTTGAGAAAGAACGGCACCATGACCACCCAAGGCAGATACAGGTGCTTGTTGAAGTCACAAATATCTTGGAGCAGGAGTTAGGTGAGAAACGGCAAACCCAGGGGATATCAACAACATCCATCCAGCTCTTCAGAGTGGGGAAGAGACTACCCTAGTCAAGAAACACTAATATCCTTCGAAGTCATAAGGGTGAGAAGTGAGGGTGGACCTGACAAGAAAGCTGCTGTTCTCCCTGCAGTTGTCCAAACATCCCCAAAGCCTGGATGTGGTTGTATGGTCAGAGCAGACTAGGAAGATCATTCTTATTGAATTAATTGTCTCTTGGGTGGAATGCTGTGATGAAGCCCATGAAAAGAAAGCCACTAAGTACCAGGAACTGGTCCAAGAATATACAGTAGGGACAAAGGTTTGGTAGGCCTGGATATTCCCAGTTGAGGTTGGATGTTGGAGACCTTTCTTAATAAATACCAATATGAAAATAACATACAGAATAACAGCCAGCGTGGGCTTAAGAGAAGACGACCCTGCCAAACAGGCAACCGCATTGGATGACAAAAGCAAAGCATGGGACAGAATTGACTTGGACTTTTCAAAAATCTTTTGACTCAGTTGTCCCACACCAAAGATGAATCCTAAAACTAGACGCTGTAGTTTTCAAAGATGACCAACAAAACTTAGAGCTCAAGTTGGAGACAGAGTACCAAGAAGAAGAGAGCAGAGCGAGGTCATCAGTGGAGTCCCTCAGGGTTTGTCCTCTGTCCTTTTTCTGATTTACATGACTATTAATGACATTGATACTGGTGTGGTTAGTAAACTTGTGAAATGTGCAAAGGATACTAAAATTGGAGAGATGGTAGATGCAGGTTACAGCAAAAACAGTTCACGAAGACCTGGACAACTGGACGCACCCTTGGAAAATGGAGTTCAAATGTAGAAAAGTGCAAAGTGCTACAGGTCGGACAAAAGGAACGTCAATTATAAATACAGAATAGGAGACGCTTAGCTATTTGAAGCAACCTCTGAAAAGGATGCATCTGCATTTTCAAGCAATGTGCAGAAGCAAAATATTGAGTTATTTTATTAAAAACTGCTGAATGTGATTCAAGGGATTTTCTGCTCGGGCTGTGTAATGCACCAGTGAGATCACATCTGTGTGTAATTTAAGTCACCATGCTAGAAGAACGACAGAGCAGCACTTGAAGCTGTCCCGAGGGGAGCACCCAGGTGTATCCCAGGACACGTCGTACTTCCTTCAGAGAATTAAACCTGTTTAGTCTCGCTGAGAGGAGACTGTGTGGGGACCTCATCCAGGTCTTCAAAATTCTCAAAGAAGATTCAGCTGAATTCTATCACCTAAATGAAGAGTCATGTACTTGAGTACACCAGCGGAAATTAGGGGCGAGCGCATTTAGGACTGAAGTCAGGAATCACTTACACATAACTTTGTGTGAAGATCTGAAACAGACTACTGAGTCATAGAATTGAAGCAGAAGCTTGGACAACTTTTAAGAAGGATCTGGAAGTAATATGGGGACAGCTTAGGTTTTAGCTACACATACAAGTGAGAAATGGACTGAAAAGGCTCCTCTCTCTTGTCAGATTTCTGATGGATTCTCAACACAACTTGGACTATTCTTATGGCTTTGGGATAATCAGGACAGGATAGAAAGCCAGCAGCACACCGGCTGAGGTTAGGCAGCAGAACCGGGCTGTTGATGAATATGATATAAAAGGGTGGGGAGAAGCTGGAGGCCAAGAGCTAAGGGGCACTGATTTGGCCCCCACTGCTGCCTGACAAACTGGAGGGTGTTACAGTTAAGGGTCAAAATGTCAGAAGAACACTGGATACCATCTGACAACATCAGCTCCTGCCCAAAAGCTACTGCCACCTGAAAGAGCGACTGAGGACTTGGCATCCTACAATACAGGGTGGTCCAGATCTAATTATGCAGATCCAGATCGTCTGGATGACTTTGATTTATGCAGGGACGGTTCCAGTTCAGTGGAAAGGTGATTCTTCATGTCGTCAGTTTGCACACTTCTCGATGGTCCGGGATTTTTCGGGATATTTTCTATGTAATACACTTAAGTTATAGCGTAATGAAAATTGCATAATTATGTTAGAGTGGTCATAGTCATGTCGTATCAAGATGAATTAGACTTGGAGCCTGCGAGCAGTTCGTATGGCATACCACTCCAGCATCACGCGGAAAAGACACCTTTTGTGTCACATACATCTTTAGTGGTTGTCTGTCAAAGACCACTGCAGCTCCCCTGCACACATCCTCTGTTTTCAACTCAGCCCTATACTGTCCTGCTGACTGCTGGGAGTTGAAGTCCACTCAGTAGCACAGCACTGCAGTACCGCAAGTTTATCCCAATAACAGGCTTGTGTATTAAGCATCAACAGACAGAAGCATCGCACTCGCGTCTAATGAGACCGGTGACTTCAGCATAGACTGGGAAACCACAAACCAACAAATGTGAACTGGGAACAGGACATGTGTAGCCTCATGCTACACACTAAAGCCCATCGTGCACTTGCGGTAACACCTGCCTACGGCCCTCATTTATTTATTTCCTATGAAAGTCTCTATCCTCATTTTCGAATCCTTCTTATTACAGGATGTCCTGTCCTTCTTGCCGGACAGGCTGCTGCCACTCGCCCGTCTTGTCCCGTTCAAAAGCTCGCTGCCTTCCAGTCCTGCCTGTGACGAGCTCTCTTACAAGCTCAGTGGTAGCCCCTGAGTGATTTATAGCTTGTTTTTGATGTTCTTTGTTCTGGCACTCTCCACAAGTGTCCGCAGGGTTAATTTAGGGGTCCCCTGGTATTTCACACCTTGGTCTGGGCCACTGAGTGTTTGAGCAGCAGGTTGCTAAGATGAAGACACACAAGATCATCTTGGTGAAATTTACATATTGATTAAAGTGATAAGAGGGTCGTGATCCATGACACTCCATTATGAGTTTTGGGCAGCAAGGGAGTGTGCAGATCAATATTGTAAAAGTAAAAAGGAAATGAATAAATTCATCTGTGGAGCAAAGAAGAAAAGTCATTAGAGCAGGAAGCGGACTCCATGCTGCCCGCTTGCCTGAAACGCCTCACCGGTGCTGGCAAGCGGGAATACTGTTCCTTCTCGTCTGTAACATTGCAATAAGACAAAAGTTTACAAAGGGCAACAGAGCACATCATCTTTATCAAAATTACCTTGCACCCTTTTGTGCTATACATGCCCACCCTGGTCTATGCCCAGTCCAGTGAATCTTTTCATTTTAAGCAGAACACACCCATCATCAAGGTCACTCATCTATTGGCCATCTTAGCTCCATAGCTTACTCAGAGAGGCCATTGCATCTCACACCAATGCCTGCTCATGCTCCCTCAGTTTGCAGTTTTTATTCACCCCATCATTAGTGCATTGTCTTGGGTGCAAATTGGGAGTATCCGCATGACAGGTCAAAGGTAAGGACTTCCAAACCGGCATCTAGGGAAACATGGTCACTAATTGCCCCTTCCACTTCATATGGACGAAGAAAAGCCAATTGACGTCGCTTCCGCCTTTGATCCGTAAGGTCCTGCCTCTTCCATCTCACGGGAAATTTAAAGACAAACAGCAATGGAAATCGGCGTTCGATCATAAACTGGACAAGAGAGAGCATGGAGTGCCGAGAGACGGGCAAAAAGAAAGCCTAAGAGCAGGAAGCGCAGGGTGAACAACATCCACAATTCCCTTTGTTTAGTTGGACTTTTCCTTTTCTTCTTACACTTTATCATATTTAAAGGGGTACCCGCTAGTCCCAAAACCTTCATCATCTCCTCCTGTTTTCTCTTGGGGTGTTGACCCATTAGGCTACATTGGGCTGTTAGAAGGTATGCACCAGCTCCGTCCGCTTCAATATTTCATATTCCAGTTCCTAGTAACTGCTTTAGCCCAGGGTCTTGCAGTCTGGACATTTGTACTTGGATTATCATGTATGACGCTCCAAACATTTTGATCATCAAAGCTCCAAGTCCATTGGGCTATCAGATTGTACACTCCAGTTAGATTCACTTTATTTTTGCACATCGCACTTGCAGTTCCCTTGGCTTATTCCTCAGCCCAGTCTCTGGCTATTTGGGATTTGATTATCACATATATAAGCTCCAAGACCATTGGTTCATCATGTTAGGGACTGCCATGTGGAATTTGTGGCACGTATGGACTGTAAAGTCTCAAACTCCATTGGGCTCTTACTTAGTCTGACCATGTGAGAGTCATGTATCCCAGGTGCTTGTGCTTTGTAAGTCAGTGTGATGTGTCTGACCTCAGCATTCTTTTTTCTTTGATCCCTACTTGGCACTTGGTTTAGGTCGTATCTTAAGCCTATACGTTGCTGTTGGGTACCAATGGTTTCTGGGTTTCATTTACGAGGCATTTACATGCCTGGCAGTCCAGGGCCACTGTTTTGGCATCATCAAGAGTGATTTTTGTTGATTCCTTGTCTTCTTCAACCTGTTTGATCCATGTTTTCTCTGGCACCATTTGTTATACGTTCCACTACGTGGGTCGCTTTCACCAGAGGAGTTAACTCTGCCAAAAACAGTCCTAAGTAAGCCCAGCTGCAAAAGGAGGAAGGTGGTCGCCTTGCTGAGGTAACCAGAATCAGGTAACTGGGGAAACCAGGCAAGAAAGCAATGAGCATTCTGGACATCAGCATTAGGCCAGGTTATCCCATAAACTCCATTCTGGGGTCTCTGCTCATGTCAAACCAGAGAATGGCAGCATAATGGACATCCCAACTGCAGTGGCATTGACACAGTGCCTATCCAAACACCATACGGTAACATACTTCCTCACGTCTCTCCTTTATGCCATCGACCAGGGTGATGCATCTCCCGGGGTTTTATAAAAATCCTTATATTACGAAGAGCTCTTACATTCATCAGGTAGGCCTTCCCAGATTGTTCCAACATGAGCGCATCACCCATGGATTACCCTCTCGGCCCTTGACTGTCGTACATTTGTTAAATAAAGCAGGTGTCACGGCCTTGACTTCCATTAGTGCTGTACAGTAAACAGAATGTGATCAGACAACAGAGACCCTGAAGGGTACAAGGAAGAGTCCAGCAGCAAGATGACACCGAATCTCGCATTCATGCTACATGTTGACAGACTCTAATCCCCGTTCTCACATGTTACATCTGAGCGACCCTTTTATGTTTATCGACTCGTGCAACAGTGCGGCACCTCTTCCGTATCTAAAGATTATCCCGGGAGAACTGAAGCGTTCATTTTATCTTTAATTTCTTGCCATATGGCTCACACCCTAATAGCACTTATTAATTATTCATTGCTTCCTAAGCCTAGAGAGGAGTGCATTATCATAAGCATTGAAAATAAAGAATATTTTATATGTCCGCAATCTCGGCTTTCATCAGCTCTGTGGACACCGTTCATTTTGTCTGCCATTCATGGCTCTTGATAAGTCCGCTGATAGGAGCTTCTTCCTTGTAAAGTGGAGACTGCCTGCAGATCCCCGCAAAGATTTCCTGTCATACCCGTCAGAGGACTAATTACTCACTAATTCTTATTGTCCACCATGGCCTCTGCTGCTGATATTGTCTGCACTTACACGGACAAAGAGAAATGTCAAAATGAGAAAAAAACACAAGCTAGGAGTGGACATCTCCAGAAGGTCAGTCAGACATCTTGTCAGCTAAATTGAAAACCAGAAGTTAATCGTGTTGTGAACCCCGAGTCAAACACAAACGGATAAGGCTGACATGCTGCATTATAAGAAGGCCTCTGCCCACCTGGGCCTGTAGACATTGACGGCACGTCACTCACCGCATCAATCTTTTGTCAGCTGGCCATTCCTAGTTAGGACTGCAGAGAGCGGGAGCATAAATGACAGGGCGGCACGGGGCCATGACAGTTTGTGGTGGGGGCCTTGCTGAACTACAAGTGCACCATGGGATTTATTATCATTATTATGATTAAAGAGGCTGTCGTGTAATATTTAGGGCCCATCTGAAAAAGCCAGCAATATCCAAGAAAATGTACTCGGACATACAGCAAGGGAGTCACAGTTTTAAAACGTGAATGGCGTCATCGGGTCAGGTCTCCTAACTCCTAACCCCAGCTCCTTTGAAGAGTAGCCAAGCCCTCTGATGAACAGGTTGTGGGACATCGGCATTCCCTTTGCCCAAATCAGAACGTCCATGTGTAGAGTGACCTGCAGGAGCAATGACTGCCTCGCTGAGGCCAACACTGCAGGCCAACTTGGAATCTTAGAATCTGCCCAGTTCGGGGCAGACACGCACAGAAAAGCCATTTTAGAATTTGCCTGTTCTGTGCCACACTGAGATGACCTGCCTGACTTTCCATTCTGCTTGCGTTTAATAGTGAGCGCCCTTCTCGGCTCTTCTTATTGCCAATGAGCGCCCATCTGACTGAAACCATCTCCAGCCCCCTCAGCCACAGGGGCAACCGCACAGAAAAGCCGTTTTACAAAGACTGTCAGGGTAATCGGCATAACAAACATCAGGCAAATCAGGCAAAGTGGAGGCTTTGATCAGGTCTTACTCGGCAGTCGTCTGTTCATGGCAGCTGTGCCAACTCTGAACAATTTTTAAAAAAGTGGCAGCAGTGTTTTTCACTTGAACTGACTGCTGCTTACATTTGTCAAACTTCTGCAGATAATGAAATCGATATCCTAGTTACCAAAGTCTGATGACTTCAGCACTGCTATCGCCCTGCGGCCATTCATCAGCAGCTCCAAAGGTATTTCCGATACGCGCCAATGCCGTGACATATCATTCCCCGTTTGTCGCCCTTTTTTCACTCACTCCTTCAGCCCACAATTGATAGCAATCTGTCCACCTGGGTCTCAGCCTCACACTTGGTATTGATGTCTTCATATGGGCCCGTCCTCCCAGAAAATATATGAAGCAATTTGCCATGAGGCTGGCTAATAAGTCACAGGAGGAAAGTGACTCTTGATGGGCGCCAGACTTGCAGTGTGCGGGTCAGTTGTGTTTACGAAAACATTTGAGTATCTGTGAGCTGCCCTCGTGGCAAAGGTCATGTGATATACATGTCAAGCACATAATCATTTTGACATCTGGGGCGGCTTGGAGGCCAAATAGTGCACTCTTTTATTAATTACGGGCTGTTCATTTGATGGAATCATTTTATTTGTAGCAGGGACACATTTATGAATGACATTAATAATATTTAGATACCCAGTATCCTTTGGACACCCAGTAGGGGAAGTGTAGAGGGGTGTGGTTCCTGAAGGCTGCCCTGCTGGGTTCCATGTTTGCCATCAGCTGTCAGAATAAGGACCCCCTGTCCCAGGATGGCTACACCTGACCCAGAAGTGCTTGCTGGAGACAGTAGTTTGGCACTCCATGTTTCCCAGGTAGTTGGAGTCGGAGTTGAAGTGGAGGAGGAAGAAGAAGAGATTAAACTGCATTGTTTATATCGGAGGAAGAAGCCTGTAGAAGATGCTCTGTGCAAGGAAATGATCATTTGTACTCGGGACTGTCATGTGGTTGTGCCTAGGGATTTGGGATCTGTGGCCAAAAGATGTACATAATACATATACCGTACATACATGGTATGTATGAACATTACAACAGAGTCAAAGAGGACAAGGTAGAGAATTGGTGCAGAATGGAATGGCGGGTCATGAAGTGTTTACCAGAAGCTTTCACAAAGTACAAGGGGGGCGCTCCTCGGGACACAGTAGTGGCTCTTTCAGATGCAGCTTTGAGAATGGACACAGACTTCCTGTTTGCTGTGCTCTTATCGAATGGACTGGGCCAAAGGGGTGGGGACTTCCAGAGGTGGGAAGGAAGTAATATCAGAAGACCTTGGTGACCTAGTGGTGTCCAGCCTGCCTAGTAGGGACAAAGGGGCAAAGGTGTTAGTAACTGCTGTGTGGCACCCTTCTCCATCTGTCCCCCAGGGAAATTGCCGGTGTAGAGCCCTCAAAAGCCTGCGAGCCACCCCTCTGCCCCATCAGCAGCCACCCCCTGATGTCGAAATGATTATGTGCTTGACCTTTTAGTGCACATGCATGGCAGCATACACATACATATACAGCTTATACATACATACACCTTCCCATATACTGTTCATATTGGCACACACAGTTGCTGTTCTCAGGTAAATATCCAGGGGACTGAGTTGGATGTAACACAGTCACTCCTACCTTTTCCCTCTTTGGCTCGGTAATGGAGGGAGATGTTCACCAGTGCAAGATCCACTCCGTCCACCCAGATTGCTGTCTAAATGTGATGAAACCTGGAAGTCGGCTTTCATTTATGGACCCGCATGTGAAGGATCAGCTTGTCATCAAGCCAGCATTGAAGACCAGGGACCACCATGGTCCTTATTTACATATTTGCAACTCGATTAAATAATCTATTAAGTGGGGACTCAGCCCCGGACCCCAGCCGTTTATCTTGTCTTCACTATTTGTATTACACACACAGATCGGTACTGCACATACATCTACACATACATAGGTGCAGTGTGTGCGCACATATTGTGTGCTACATGTTGAGCCAGCTTATTGGGCTGAATGGCTTGCTCTGGTCAAAAGTTGCTGTCATTACTCTCAGTTGTATTGACCACCACTGATGGCCGAGAAAAAATTATAATCACTTTTTTTTGAGAAGAATAAACGTAACGCCATTTCTGATAGAACAGGAGCTACCGTTCCCGCTTCTCCCCACGTTCAACGGTCAGAAGTCCTGTCTTCAATTCAAAGCGTCCAACCTTGCGAAGGGGCATCTTGTTTTTGGACTACTTTCATTTTCATTTGTTGTTTTAATAATATTTCAGCAAAAAAATACCAGCGTTTTTGCATGTTGGGAACATGCGATTGGATGACGTGACGTGTGCATTATGTGACACCATGACGGCAGGACTCCTCATGGACTTTGCGATATGTTTGCTGTGGTCCAGCATTGATCACCATCGACACCTATTCTCTTAGGAACACAAAACTAAGACTTCTCATTACAAACTACATGGACTAAGTAACAAATATCAATAAATATTTTCTGGTGGAGTATTCCTTTAATATGTTTCATAAGGTGTATTACAGAATACATTTGACTGTTTCTTCCCTGTTTCTGTTTCACTTATGCTGTATACTGTGTTCTAATATCTGTTTCATTCTTCTCTATTGTAAAATGTGTACAAACATTTTTTTATAATTGAGTGTTCAAAAATATACTTAATGTTGAAATATCTTGAAGTTCACTAACAGGATGTCCTGTCCCATTATGATGCATTGCAGGCAGTGTGGCTTAGTGGTTAAGGCTTTCGACTTCCTACCATGAGGCTCTGCGTTCAGATCCCACTACTGACACCATTGTGTGACCCTGAACAAGTCACTTCACCTGTCTGGGCTCCACTTGGAAAAACCAAATGGCATGAAAGTATTTGTATCTCACATGCTGTAAGTCGCTTTGGATAAAGACGTCAGCCACATGACGAGTAACGATTTGACCTCTAATGCACAGCTAACTTGTTTCACGTTTCTCTTCATTTTATTTCATTCTACTGCTGTTTTTTAGTAACTTGTGACACAACTCCTCTTTTTTTCTAAAGTAATCATCCACAGCAGCCAAGGGTTGTCTCAGGCACACCTTGGGGGCAGGTGGCGGCCGAACTGTGCGCCATTGTAACATTCAACAGAAAGGTGCTAGAAATGTCCACCCATTTTTGCCTCTGAAAAGACTCTGGCTGTCCAAGTGCCTTGACTGATCACACCAGCTTATCAATAGACTTTGGCGACACGCCTCTTTATTAGAGGCCCTAATTAGGTAAATAAAGCTGGAGATGATAAATTAGACGTGCTGCATCATGACAGGCTGACAATAGCCGAGGCACTGCTCGCCGAAGGTGGGCCGACCCTCCTCTGAATTACAAATCCCCGGTGGCCCAAGAGCCATGTGCGCACATCTCCTCAGACGCTGACTAGGCCCCGGCGTTTGAAAAAGTTTATTCTGTGGAAATGTATATGGAGGTGGAGGAGAAGGAGGCAGCAGCCTGAATAAGTGAAGGTGGGAGAGGCCAGGCCTACAGGTGTGAACCGTGGAGCAGCCGTTTGTTATGGACAAGCTGGGGTTCCTCTCCAGCTAGTGTTCAAATTTCTTCTTTTTCTTATTTTTTATACAATTGTTCTGATCATATATTGTTTGTCTTCATTATGTAATTGTATTCTGTTTAGGTTTTATGCAGTTTCCAGGTGTGATGTAATCTCATGTTCCTTTATTCTGTGGAAGGTTCCATGAGAGGCTTTGCCACCTGTCCATCACCATTTGGGGACCGCCCCCAGCCTTCAGAAGCCTTATAGGAAATGAAGTCCCTCGCCAGTCAATGTGAATGTACAGTAGTTGTGGGTTGAGCGAGTCCTCATTCTTATTTGCTCCGTTGTATTTACCGTTTTTTGCGGCTTTTGCTTCTGTTTTAAGGATTCTGATTTCTGGTTTTGTATTGGGACTTGTTTGCTGAGGATCATCTCGGACAAAGATTGCAACATGTAATGCTGATCCGTCCGTCCATCTATACAGCCTGCCCCAGCAGCAACAGGCAATGCAGGAGCCCACCCTGGGCAGCCTATCCAATGGTTGACACTGTTGGCTGACTCTCTGCCAATAGGAAAAGTGCAGCTTGTAAGCAGTGGGGGGTGAATCCTCCCTGGGGTGTTGTTAAAAGGTGTGCTGGTTCTGTAGGTCAGATCATAACATTAGGGTGGGGGTCTCTGATAGGTCCGGGTTTACTTCCCTGGCCCAACTGTTTTCTGCTTATTTAGATTTGTTTTGTTAATACCATTTGGTGTATTTTATTATTAATTCTTTACTGTGTTATATTTACATAATCTTGTGATGTTTATTACTTGTTTTGCCATTTTGTGTTATGTTAACTATGTACTCTGTGTGTTTTGCTGTCTGTCCTGCCTCTTGTATGTGGAGCCTAAGGAGATGGGACCACCTAATTGGGCAGCTTGGACATTGGCCAGCCCAGCAGTACTTCAGCCTGGCGTCTTTGTCTTCATTCCGGTTTCTAGAGTTTAGCATTTGGATTGGATCTTCTGGCCTTTGCCTCCTGCGCTGAATCGAAGGTCTTTTGTTCTCGATTGTGATTTATGTGATTTTTTTTTTGCTTTTAGCTTCTGCCTTAATCCAATTTATTGAAACACACTGAATAACTAAATTGCACATTTTTTGTATTTGAAAATGATCAAAATGAATAAATAACAGGAAAAAATTGAAGAATCACAATAACACCTCTGCCACCCCAAACAGATCCCACTTCTCACACCAATGTAAATGTACCCCTGGGTCCAGACAGACACTCACACTGGCTTTCCAACTCTTACTTTTTATTTATTTTTTTTTGCAGTCCTACAGCATAAACAATACTGTGGCGTATTTTAACTAGGTGCGCCCTAAAATGAATAATCTTTTCACCCAGGCTGGCAGATATTCTTGTTCTTGGGAGCAGATATTTAGACCACATAAATAAGTGAAAGTGAGCAATGATAGCAGTTATTCACAATTCCTTGGAAACCAAGAAAAGTAGGATAAACCCGTCCCGGGAGGCGACGTTGTGACAGGAGCAATTAGCCATCCAACGACTTGAGCCGAGCTTCTTCCAAGTGACTCCTATTTATAGTCCTACAAGGGAGCGAATGTGCGGCGGATTACAGAGCGGAGCAGAGGTCAGTAATACATAAAACAAAGTGGAAGCAATTCACGGGAGGAAGCCATTAAGTACGACCCATACACGGAACACAGAGCGAGACAAAATGAGAAGGGAGAGAAGCGTCAATAAAAAGGGAAAGCGCCATGGAGCGGAGAAGTTGGAGGGTGCGCCTCCTACCAGGTTCAGCGAAAAATTTTGTCTTCTGGAACATCTTCTCGCAGGTTACCCCTCACCCACCCAGCCAGAGGTGTCTCATGGAAATTTTTTTCAAAAACACTGACGGGCAGCATCGTCATCTCCACATATTCTGTCAAAATGTACTGTATTTACTTGTATGTTTATACCATTCGTGTTACATCCATACGTGTAGATAATGTATGTCATGGTGCCTTCAGCCTACAATTCATGCCTCCCCAGCTCCCCGTCTCCCACGAAACTTAACCAAAGTGAAAATAGACAACTTAGGAAGCATGGGTCCTGCCAGGCAACACTGGCTCAGCAGCTCCTCTTCTTTATTGACTAACTAGCCAAAGTTCCTTGGCACTGCCCGGATATATTTGCACAGTAGAATGGGTTAAGGAAAGAAAGCAAAAGTTTGTGTGTGTTTTTCCAAATAGCCAGCCTTTTGTTATTATTGCTGGCGTCCCATCCGTCATCCACACTGCCTCTCTGCTCTCATGAGTCGAGAATTTGGCATTCCAGGATTGCGGTATCGTCTCGTTGGGTTTGTAACCCTGAATACCGTCCTATCTGACTCATCCTTGTAGTTCAAGATGGGCATATCGTAGAGTTTAAATTATGAAGAGAAGCCGACAAAGCAGTAGCTCGGCAACAACCTTTTGCTTCAGCATTGTGTTGTGCTGCAGTTCCACTTTCGATGGAGCCTCACTGCACACCGTCCTGTAAATGTGCATGACACTCCATTGTGTTTTACCGTAGGTAGAAGCAGCACACGCTGTTGCCCCGGTAAGTCTTCTTAAGCTCTGCTCACTGTGTCTGCTAGTTTGGCTTCTCTTGCTCTGAGCCAGCAGGTGGCACTGGTGTGCAAACTGTAGCACATGGGGGTAAAAAAAATAACTGGGACCCACAGGGTCAGAAATGTGTGGCCCAAAAATAATCTGTCTTGTCTGTATGGTCCTATAGTGGAGCTATGCCAGATTTGGTCCAGATCAGTCAAAGAATGTAGGATTGTATAGGAGACCGACAGACGGCCAGCCGTGTTTTATAAGTATATCTGTTAAAAGGAGAAGGAGACAAAGACTGTCAGTGACGTGGCACAGGAGCCGTCCTTCAGGGGCTCCGTCATCACAGGTGACTCAGAAAGCTCCCACACTGTAAGGTGGACACTGGGGTCTTCATTGGCTTCCTGAAATCTCGTTGTCCTTAATGGCCGCTCCGGTTCAATAGATGCCAAATACACTTGACTTGCAGATACCGTTTTCCTCCCCCTGAGACGTAAAGCCCTTAAAGCCACTCTTAGGCTGTGCAGAAATCTTTTTAAGAAAGATTACTGTGCACTCAGAGGGGCTTTACAAAGGATTAGCGCCGACTCTGCTGACCAGATTAACATGTAATCCTCTGAAAAGAACTTCAGGCCATCTTTAGACAAAGGGAGAACAATCAAGGACCCCGGGATGAAGGCACGCGCCACCAAGAATGACTGACTGGACAGTCGGAGAAGAGCAGGAGAAAGTGCTGTGGACGTCTCTTCCTGCTATGTAGTCTGTAAAGGGGGACTTTAATGGGTGTTTAAGTTCATGATCTGGGCAAAGCCGCTCAATTAGTTCTCATTAACACGCCAATTAGGTCAGAGACCATGTGAGTGACAGCGGCCCTCTACTAGGCTGGTAATAACACATAAAAGGCCAACTTGGAGGGTTTAACAGAGAGAGTGACGATCAAGAAAAGGTGCAGCAGTCCAGTCCTCGTCAACCTGTTAAAATAAGAGGGACATCCCAGCCTGGAGGTCAGCATAACAGAGCATTATAATAATACAGTATATCTTACTAGCCGAAGCCCGCCGTAGCATACAGCGGTATAAGAATAGGAACAGAAAACGGTGAGAAAGGAATTCAGTATAACAAAGGCTTAGGAAACCACCGTCGCAGTACAACGAAAATAGCAAGGAGCAAAACCAACACCAGTGGTCGAGAGAGTACCTTCCTGTAGCAGGCTACGGAAAACATAGACATATATAAATAGACGCCGCATTCACTGTGTTACCCAGTCGACACGATAAGTCAGCGCGTCCGTCCTATTGGGAGTGGTAAAAGTGCCATTTAAACTAATACAGGTAGATGTAGAAACAGTATCGTTTACATACAACAGATTTTGGCGAATCGTTTACATGCAATTATTTATATCCGTTTATACACTAATAATTGCAATTATTAAATAATAATAATAATTATTATTATTAAATAATCCTCCCATATAAGTAACATTTCTCGGACTGCTTTCTTCCATCTCTGAAACATTTCTAGACTTCGTCCTGTTCTTACCCACCACAGTACTGAAGTACTGGTTAATGCCCGAGTCACCTCACGTATAGATTACTGTAATGGTATTCTATCTGTCATCCCACAAAAACATATCCATCGCTTACAATTTATTCAAAATTCTGCTGCCAGGATAACCACCTGCTGTTCTAAATCCACTGAACATACTACACCTATTCTCTGGCAACTCCACTGGCTCCCTGTTAACTACAGAAAACGATACACAATCCCGCTCTGAACATTTAAAGCTCTCCACACCTCGCTGATCTCCTCCAGACTGGCACTCCTCTCGCTCACTCAGATCCTTATCTGCAGCTCGACTTTCTGTACCACACGTCAGACTCGGTGCTATGGGAGCTCGAGCGTCTCTCCTGGTGCTCCTCAACTCGGGAATTCTCTTCCCTCTCATATACATCAGCTCGATTCAATAACACATTTTAAAACTACCCTCAAAACTTATCTTTTCAAACTGGCATACCAATTGTGAATTTTGCACTGTTACTGCCAGTTATCTTTGTTTGTTTACTGTCTCTCTCGATCAAACAGCAATAATTAGCAGACGCGGAAGTAGGATTAGGGATGTCGGGCGTATCCCATGGTCTTAGAGTTGGTGGGCGGGGCTCTCTGTCTTGCTTGCCTTTAGTTAGAGTTGGCGGACGGGCTTTGGCAGGCATGGCTCTCTGTCTTGTTTGCCCTTAGTTAGAGTTGGCAGGCGGGGCTCTGTCGAGCGTATCTCATGGACTTAGAGTTGGCAGGCGGGGCTCTGTGAGTTGGCGGGCGTGGCTCTCTGTCTTGCATGCGCTCTCTGTCTTGCGTGCCTTTAGTGAATTATATATATAGATTAATATAGCGCCTTTCTCATTCTCAAAGCACTTCAACAGACTGACAGCGGTCAGCTACATTGAGAAGAACCAACCAGTGTGCCAGCTAGTGGGGTCAGGACATGCAATCAGGACATGTGGTGCACCTCCCATCAGGTGGCGCTGTAGTGTGGATAAATAAACAAGCCGTAAACTCGCCTCCATAGTTTGAAGTAAGGAAATGTGTTCCAGCTTTCCATGATCTGCTCAGCGTGGTTTCTTGTCTAGGAAGACATTTCCTTTTTTAAAGATGTGACGTGTTCTTTGTGCCTGGCACTGCCTACCTGTTTCCAGGCTGTCCCTGGAGCCTCAAGTGTTCTCACCATACCTGTGCTCAGGTGCAGCCTCAACTTATGCCTTGGGGCTTTGAAGGCCGTGCCCTTAAGAGCAGCGTTTCTTATCATCTTTGGTGTTGTGACCCACTTTTCCCATCTAAGTGTTTTTGCAGAACAGTGGGTAAAACAAGCACAAGATCATTGGAGCCGTGACTCACAGAGTAACCCTCTCACGACACACTGCGTCCCACTACCTTTATGAACAACAGCAACTTCCAACTGTGACCCAAAAGTGGCTCACAACTCGCTGGTTGAGAAATGCTGCTTTAAAGTGACCCGTGGGTTGTTATTTTGCGATGCACTTTATATGAAGCATAATCTGTCTCGCGGTTTTGGAGTTGTCGTCGTCATTATCCAGAGTTGTGTCAGTTTCTTATTCACAGTACAATACCATGTCTCTACAGTTATGTCACATCCAGGGATTGTTGCTCTGCTGTGCCCTCTGCCTGCAAATTCACACCACTGGCTCTGCCTGACACAGCCCAATCTGCACTCGCTTGAGCCAATCCAACACAGGGTCCCTCCCGAGGTTTGCCAGCAGCCATGTAGCCAGGCCCATGGATTTAACTGGAGAAGCGGGTCTCCTAAGTTCCGTTCTTTATGTGCCTCACCATCGCAGGTCCACTTAACGCCCTCTGCACAGCTTCTCAGGGTGGCCAGATCGCCTGACCCCAGGGGGGGAGGTCAGTCTAGTGTCATTTTTATGCTGTTTTGAACTTTCTGATCACAAATATGATCATTTTCTGGGTATCTGATTCATAACTGGTGGTCCCAGCCCCCTAAGAGCCACTCCTAGAATGTTCAAAATGACACATTTCAAACCTTAGCATGTGGGGTGTCATTCTAGAGTATTCCAGGGTCAGCGATTGTGAATATGATGTTATTTTTGATTTTTAACTTTTTACTAGCCCTCTATGGACCTCCAAATTACCGACTTTCACATTCAAGACGTCGCTGCAGCACGTCATGATTCAGCCCGGTTGAAAGGGGTTGGGCTTTGGTGTCCTGATTTGCCAATGATCCTTACCACCCCACTTTTATAGAATGGACCCTTATAGTCCCATACATCATCAGGGGTACTTCTTGACTTTGAATAAAATGTCCTCTTCTCTGCCCCGGGTTTTAACAGCTCAGGCTTCTTCATCCCCAAACCCCTCCAACTCAGTGGAAATGAACGCACTTTCCAGCCCTGGTAAACAGAGGGGTATGGAGGACGTCCCCAACTTGTCTATGCTTTGGCCCACCTTACCACACCTCCATTCTCTAACTGGTTCTTTCAGGCCCAGTATGATGCCACCATAGACGTGACGAGTGCCAGGTGCCCTCGATAGGAGATCGGCCTTCTCCAGCTCGGTATAATGGAGCACAATGGACAGGGCGGCCCTTTGTGGTTTTAGCAGCAGCCTGTCTGTGTGTGTGTGTGTGTGTCGGCGGGTGGGGGTTGTGTTTGTAATTAGTACGGCTTTTGACAAAGAATCATTAAGTTGCACTCTGCATTAGCTGAATAAATCATGAAGGCTGTCAATCGAACGCCTTTTTAAATATTAATAACAAGTGGATTTTTTCCTCTTGCACAGTTCAGTGTAATTAAAACGCAGGCCCCGGTATTATTGCTTACTTTATATTGTTCAGGATGTGCATTCTGGTAATTAACCGTATGCGCAGCATCAGACCTGCGCTCTGCACGACTCCGGCGGTCAGAATGGATGTGCTCCACGCGATGGGCGCCTTATTAAAACAAAATGAACAGGGAGAGTTTGAAAATAAACACACAAGGATCAATACGTGCTGAAGAAAAATGCAACAGCAGGCACTTATTAGAAGAAAAGCAATCATCGGTGAGGACTTCCAGGACTGGCAAAGGGCTTCAGAGTCAGGGACGACACTGATGGTGGCGGAGCTATGCATTGAAAATGAGCAAAGCAAGATGAACGTTCTCCTCGACAGCTTGGGAGTCTGCACCGTTTGGAAATGTCCCTCGTGCACAACACGGGGAGAAGATGTTGTTAACCCTCAGAACCATCCGCTTGAAAGCATCTCTCTTGAATGCTGCACCGAGAAATATTGTTAACCCTTAGAAGACAAATGCCTCTCCTGCAAGCTGGAAATGTTGGGACAGTGTTGGGAATCCTTTGGAACCATCGACTTGAAGGAGTCTCGACCATTCTGAAATGCTTCTGATGCATGCCAGAGTGTAAAAGAAATATAGGAATTCTTTGGAATGACCAAACTTTAAAATTCCTGACCATTCTGAAATGCTTGCCCTCCATGCTGGAGAGTACCCTTGAGAACCATCAGCTTTTTAAGGACTCGGCCTTTCTAAAAAGTCATGCCAGAGTCGGTCTGGGCCATTCAGAAAGGCCTGTCCTGAATGTGTTGGGAGTCCTCTGGAGTCTTAGCCATTGGGAATGCTGGAGCGAGAAATGCTGTTAACTGCTTAGAAGAATCAACTTTGCAGGGTCCCGGCCACTCTGACATGCCTCTGCTTCATGTCTGGGGTGTGAAAATATTTGGAATGACCAATTCTGAAACCTCTTGACTGTTCTGAAATGCCTCCAATACTTAGCAATGCTGTGAACCCCTTAGGACAATGAACTTTGAACAATCTTTGCCATTCTGAAAGGCCTGAAGTGCAGATGTGTTATGAACTTGGAGTTCAAAGCACTAAAGAGCTCCAAAAACTCTCACAAAAATGGCCACAGGTGGGGGGATTTACCGTCAAACTCCGGCAGGTTCAAAGGGCAAACATAACACTTCTATAATTTAAAGGTTTTACTTTTACAGAAATGCTCCAAAGAACAAATGCAAGCTCAGCAGAGCACCAAAGGGCAAACACAACTGCCTGTAACAATAAAGGCAATCCAATTGTGAACAAAATCCAAAGCAAAGTTAAAAAAAAAAAACAAAATGGCCAAAAGTCCAGAACATGATGATAAACACAAGGTACAGTAAACTTGGAAGGAGCACTCACCACTCCACAAGCGCATTCCAATGAACCGCAGCGGACTGTGGCATATCCTCCGCCCTTATAGGACTGTGGACGGACCCTTGTGGTGATGGCAGGTGGCCCCGCCTCTCGGGGAACCACCCACAAGGTACAGAGGACAAAGTAACAAATAAATAACACAAAAAGGACATAAAACAAGGAACTTAAATGTAACAATATGAAGGTGCGAAAATGTTAACTTTCACGACAATCGCCACTGGATTGATGCCCTGGATGCCGCTTCTCAAACTCTCCCTCTGGCTGTCCTGCTGCAGTTGGGAAGCGTGGTATGTTTAAATTGTAAGGAGCCTGGAGATGAGACACAGCGAAGACAAGATCTGTGCCAGAAAATCGATAAATCAGACTGCCGAGCCAAACCACCAAACTACATGGTACACGATCCCTAAAGAAGAAATATCAGTGTAGTGAAGACAGGGGCTGCCAGAGAGATCGAGGTCGGCTGATGTCACCGGGACACACTCAGTTTGAATCGATCAGAAAGGGTCTCTGCACAGCCCACTTAAAGAGAGCCACTCTCCGTTTAGCTCACGCTGCAAAGATCTCACCAGTGAGGCTGAAGTTGTGGGCTTACGGTGGACCATCGGCAGTTCATTCATCGCAGTGCACATCTTGGAACTGAGACTCTCCTTGGTGCGAGTCCACAGCAGTCCATGTTCTGCTTTCTTGTGTTTACTTCTCTTCCTTGTTCTTTGTGGGTGGAGCTCCAGGAGGCGGAGCCACTCTGACGTCACCACTCCTGAATCCCTGTGCTGTGGCTACTTTTAAGTCAGCTGAGAAGGCTCAGGAGCAGGAGATCATGTCATTCATTGCAGAGTATTTATGAGTTTTGCTGTTTTTGTTGGATTTACTTGTTATTGCTGCTTTCTTGTTTCTGGTTAAAGGTTTGGATTTTTGGGTTGTGTTTCTGGTCTTGTCTGCTGGAGGATTACTTTTAGACGGATCCTTTGGTCTATTTTTGCTCTGTTGTTTCTGTTCTTGATAAATAGATTTTTGCTGTGTAAGACACCTTTCTTGTCATGTTTGTTCCCAAGCCAGGGTTGTTGGTTATCCTTCCTCTTTTGGGGCTTTTTGATAGATTTGTTGTTTTTTTGGTTCCCATTCTGGCTTAGTGGGTGGGGGGGCTTCAGAGGCTGAAGTCCCTGATTTATTGCACCTAGCCTGTGATCTTTTTGGCCATTATATCAATGATCTGATCAAAGCCCCTAATCCTTTTGTCTGTTATATATTATCTAGCCTGTAATCAAAGTATATTGTATTATATTAAAGTGCCTGAACCCCCGGGGGGGGGGGGGCTAACATGCAGCTCCTCATAATGTCTCTGATCCAGCTGAAGCCAGCAGGCAGCATTTGGGGCCTGGCCAGGTTTAGTGCACTTTTCATCCTGACAATGACCCGAAGCTTACTGTCAAGACAAGGCAGGGTGGCTTTGGGACAAGTGTCTTAAGTGTCCATGAGTGGTCCAGCCAAAGCCCCCACAGGGCCTGTGTGGAGAGGCCAGAAGATGGCTGTTCATGGATGCTTCCCATCCAATTGCATGGTGCTTGAGAGGATCTGCCAAGAAGAATGGGATCAACTGCCCAAATCTGGGTGAGTAAAGCTTGTAGAGACTCGCCAACAAGGCTGCCAAAGGGGCGTCAATAAAGAATATGTGTATGAATGAGAGATTCCACGTTTGGATTTTTAATAAATTTGCAAACATTTCTGGATTATTGAGTGTACATCGATGATCAGAAAAGGCCAGTTTATCCGTTTAAAATGAAATGTGCAGCACATAAAAGGGTGCAGAAGATGAAGGGGTCTTGATACTTTCTGAATCCACATTGTCTTTATTTCTGTCTGTCCATCCATCTCAACGTCCATTGCTCCATGTTTTCAAAGACCCTTCCATCTGCTCCCCTTTTCGTATGTCCATTGATCCTCCACAGACTGAGGAGCACACACTGGACCTCACATTTTAGGTTCTCCTCCCAGGTGTTCCCACTGCAGTCACCCTGGACAGACCACTTCAGCAGGTTCATGGTATAGCAGCTACTCAGAAATCCTGTTGAATGGCCGAGACCATCCCGCTTTGTTTATTAATATTTCTGTGATTCCAGGATCATTTAATAATAACATCCAGATAGCTGTACATAAATTGCCCAACTTGGTTCTCCATGGCAGCATTGGGCAGCAAGGAAGGAACCAAATCTGAATGGGTCACCAGCCAACAAAGCAACAAGAGATTTCTGCTTATCTTTTTTAGACTGTAAGAGTCAAATTCTGAACTTTCTTCCTTTCAAGTCTCTGCCAAAGAAACGTGAAACGCCAAAAAGTGTTCTGAGGAGGACTGTCGATAAATCACATGAATCCAAAGAGCGAAATTTACTACCTGCTGTGCCAGACAAGCTGAAACAAACTAAGGGGTTTTGGCGCCCTCTTGTGGTGAAGTTGTGCAAAACACAAAATAGCCAACTTGCAGGAGCAGAGCACAATCTTTGCGAATGATGAACTCCACAGAAGCACATCAGGGCAGGGTCGTCTTCACGTATGGGCACTGGCCGGGAGCCCCAGGAGAATCGGGGCCCATGATGTTTCAGATGCCTATGTGTGTACACTACTTCGTGCAGGGGCCTATGATGCTGCATCTGGGTGAGTAAAACGGTAAATGCCAAACTGAATAATTATAATAATAATGTGCTGATTATATGTACAGGAACTGCATCCATGATGTTGTGGCTCACTGGCTGATTACTTGTGTGACCCGGAGAGTGTCACAGCATCCACCATATTTGTGAAAATATAGAAACAGCTGAGCAGTACCAGTATGATGGATTGGGATTGTAATCACCTTTAAAAGGCACTATATAAAACTACAGGTTTGCGTCCCCAACTGCTGATTAGAAGTATGATTTACAGAATGTCTTTCATCCACCATATTTATACAAATATGGAAACAGCTGAGCAGCACCAGTATGATGACATGGGACTATAATCACCTGACAAAGGCGCTATATAAAGCTTAGTCTCCAATGCTGCTTGCTTGTGTGACCCGAGCGTGTCTCTTCACACTCAGTGTTTGTATAAACATAAAAGAAACCGAGAAGCAGCTGTCAAATTCATGTGGACTGTAATCACCTTTGAAAGGTGCTATACAGAATCTCAGGTTCACTGGTTTGGTCCATGTATGACGCTGAGCAGGTCACTTCAGCAAGCAGCATTCACAGAAGGACAGAGACACCTAGATGGCACCGGTAAAATGACTTGGGATTGTAATGACCTTACAAAGGCACGAATATCAAACCACAAAGTCTGAAGTTTGGTGCCCACTGCTGACTGACTGTTTGACCCCGAGCGTGTCACTTCACACACAATATTTGTATAAACATAAAAGAAACTGAGAAGCAGCTGTCAAATTCATGTGGACTGTAATCACCTTTGAAAGGCGCTATACAGAATCACAAGTTCACCAACAAGCCCAACCATCCATTTTCCAAACCCACTTATGCAGGGCAGAGTCTCCAGGGAGCTGCAGCCTATCCAGGCCACCATCGGTCATCAGCTGCTGTATTTGACCGTCTTCAAGCCCCCGTTAGTAGCGGGGACACTGCACCCTGGTGGACACAGAGGTCACTACACCTCTGATCCTTATGTTTCATTCATCATTCATTCATTCATTACATTTATATAGCGCTTTTCTCAGTACTCAAAGCGGGAAGCGAATCCACAATCTTCCACAGTCTCCTTACTGCAAAGCAGCAGCACTACCACTGCACCACCTGTGAGGATTCTAATTGAACGGTCAGCGTGCTGTTTAGTCAGTTTGGGCTCATCCTGGTCACTCACTGACTGATTTCAACTCACACTTCTGGGCTCAAGGACACACACCATAATGTCCTGTTTGAAGTGATCAGCTTGAAGAGAGAACCAACCCAACCCTTTTTGAGATGTCTGCCTGTCTTGGGACCCAGACGCACACACATCATTCCAAAGTGGACAGCCAGTCTACCAGCTTGAAGGCCGTGTGGAAGGCAGCCCAGCTGGGATCTGAGCTAATGTCCTCAGCACAAGGACGTGACAGACATACAAATACACTCACGTGGTGAGGATGAAGCAGAGCGTTTAATAAAACTCCATTTGGGCCCTGACTGTACACTGGTGGGATGGTTGCTTCACTTGCCCACCTTTACTCCAGAAAACAACATCCAGTGTCCCCCATCTTGCCATTGCCCTTTGAAAGGTGGCCAACATAAGCCTGTGGTTGACGTCCTGCCAGCACTGGATGGCCCAATAGCCCAACAAAAACTATAAAATACTGCCACCTGGTGGACACTCAATACATTACAACACAAATTCTTGGCATTTTTTTGAGGAGTTTGTTTCTGTCCTTGGGGACCTTAACACCCAAAGATGACACAACAAAGCCATTTGATTTGAGGACCCTCTTAAGATGTAGAAGGTGCTATATAAAACAGTTTTATTAACCATACTTTATTTATATATGCATGCGTCTCTCTGGGTGTATTAATGGAAGTCTGCTAAATAAGAACACATTGAACTGAATTGGTTCCATGCAGGCCGCACTCAGATGCTGATTAGGATGGCAGACCAGTCAGCACGTGTTGCCCTCCAAGTCGCTGTCTGGCTGTTACCAGCAGGTGGCAGTCAGCTTGGACTTGGTGAAGCCCAGAGAGTTTTACCAGAGGAATGAGGAAACCTTAAAGAGAAGATGCCTTTCCTGCATTTCTGGAGCCAAATAGGTCTACTTGGCCTCCTCTTCTACCACAAGAGGGACGTCCTTCACCCCGGCGGCCACCACTGCAAAGAAGAGCCCGGGAAAGAGAGACCTGACGTACAGGGCCACCTTAGGGATGGGGTTTGCCATCAACACTTCCTTCTTCTTTCTGTTCACCGTCCGAAGGACCTCGTTGGCCACCTCCACGGGGTGCACACCATGAACCAGTTTTCTGAAACAGACTGCAAGAAGGGGACAGACATCGTATCACTGCCCGGCATTTTCCATGTGGGCATTGCTTGCCCAACCTGACTGCATGCACTTCTTGTAAACTCTCCGGCCACTTGGGACAATTCAGAAGTCTCAAGAGGTGACATTTTTATTACAAAGTTTGTCCACCATTCATCCATCCCTGTGGTGCCCACTCTCAAGTCTCACACCATTCTGTAATGTGACAGTACATTGAGATCTTTCCTATACAGGGAGGTCACCCATAGGTGGCACCAGACTTTCATCCAATTAAAGTTGAACTGAACAGTTTGATGTTTTTGTGTCTGTGCTCTGCCAAAACACCGTGACACGTGTCATTATATGGTCACTCGAGCCAAATCACCTCTACCCCCCGGAACAGTAGACAGGCTGCCCCTCACTGCTCACCTACTCTTTCTGAGGTTAGCCCAGCAATTCTTGGTTAGTTTCAGGAATATGGCACCTAAACATGATGTTTTCTATATACAGTATGTCAAGATGGTCGACAAAACATTTTTAACCTCATGTTTTCACGCACAACATTGTCATACCCGCAAGTCAGAAAATGAAAGGTACGGGCAAACATAAAACCGTCACAGCGTCCTTAACTCAGCCCCTTTGCTTTCCCTCACACCGGGGTGGGCCATTTTCGTTGTGAACAACGATGGCGCTGGGCCCCCCCCTTCCACTGCATGACCTAGACGGGTCTTTTGGTACCTGATAATAAAATTGGAAATCCTCCATGAGGAACTTAGGGGCTCTCGTTAATCCTGCCCTAAATTTTGATCCTTGTTTTTCTGTCAAAAGTCTTGAGGTCTTTTACAGATTACTAACAATGAGACTGAAGTGCAGTTTGTGATCACTTGAGTTTTAAGGTGGTGTCTGTGAAAGCTGCTGGGCCACCACAAGCCTATCTGGACTGCGGCTTTAACGACACGATGTTGTAAAATGCTTTTAAAAACATGGATTGTATGTTTTCCTCTTAACACATTTCATTCCATTTTAATATCAGTCTTATGTTTGAAAAATGTGACCTGTCTGCCTCTTAAACACAAATTAAAAAAGCCCCCAAACGTTACGCCACAGGTTGTGTTTCCTAAATGGCTGTGTTTTGCTTTAGCCCTCCATGTCTTGGTGGGTGTTTTACTAGTCTCTTAACATGGCACTGTCCCCAAAAGTGACACACCTCATGGATCCACTTATGAGGCCCCTCACACAGTGGTGGTCACTACAACCAGTCTCACTCGACCTGCTCCCCATTCAGCCTGTCAGCCATTGGTGATGTGAGTCAGTCCTGAAAAGAAGGCTCCTCACCACTAAGCACCACCACATCGCAATCCACACTCCCACTTACATTTCCAGACGGACTTCTCAAGGTTGCTGGGGTCAGGCGCTTGACCGTAGCAGCGGATGAAGGTGGGGCTGACGGTGCTCACGCAGATTCCAAATTCTTGTACTTCAGCTCTCAGGCAGTCAAAGAAGGCTTGAGCAGCGTGCTTGGAGGCAGCGTCTGGAAGGAGAAGAGGAGATGGACAGCTGTACTGAGTCCCTCATGATGGCGAGCCAGGGGCTTTGGGGGGCCACCGCCAGCCACATCCACCATGGCCACCTCGCCTTTATGAATCTCAAGACATCAGGAGGTAAGGATCTAATCCTGCCTACTATACCAAATTCTATCTATCTATCTATCTATCTATCTATCTATCTATCTATCTATCTATCTATCTATCTATCTATCTATCTAATCCTGCCTACTATACCAAATTCTATCTATCTATCTATCTATCTATCTATCTATCTATCTATCTATCTATCTATCTATCTATCTATCTATCTATCTATCTATCTAATCCTGTCTACTATACCAAACTCTATCTATCTATCTATCTATCTATCTATCTATCTATCTATCTATCTATCTATCTATCTATCTATCTATCTATCTATCTATCTATCTATCTATCTATCTATCTATCTAATCTAATAGCTCCTTTCCTGTCTATTAGTATTTTTTTCTTGTCACGCAATTTGTTGAATATAAATGGGAGATGGCCATGATAAGCTGGAGTCCGTCAGCATCCCATTTTCTCTGCTCCTGCATTTTTAATTTTACTTTGGATGGACACACACACTAAGAATGTCAAACTGGTGTCAAGCTGGGGTTGTGTTCCTGGTGGGCACCACTTACAGGCTGTGCGAAAGGGGACTGCCAGTTTTCCTTGGATACTGTTTACCAGCACGAGGTGACCTGATCTTCGGGAAATCATTGAGGGAAGCAGACCTACAAGGAAAAAAAAAACAACAGAGGAGAAGTCACATTCATTAAGACCACCACAGGCAGCATAAACAGCATATCTATCTATCTATCTATCTATCTATCTATCTATCTATCTATCTAT
>JANRMT010062846.1:2002592-2194289 GCA_026402145.1 Polypterus bichir lapradei | reverse complement strand
CTATCTATCTATCTATCTATCTATCTATCTATCTATCTATCTATCTAATCTTGCCAACTATGCTATCTATCTATCTATCTATCTAATCCTGCCAACTATGCTATCTATCTATCTATCTAATCCTGCCAACTACGCTATCTATCTATTTATCTATCGTCTGCCTTTAAAATGTCATATTTGTTTATCAATGTACTTTTTTTTATCCTGTATTATTGTCAGCTGTTCTGAGGAGACACATAAGTAAGTACCATTCATTTGTGACAACACCCTTGACATGACAAGCCTGTGTTGCTTTTTGAAGGCACACAGAATATGCAGTGCCAGACTATGTGGAGCAATACAAAATTATCTGAAAATGCAAAGACTCGGCCGTCTTTCAAGCCGCTCTTTCCCTCACAGGATGCCCTTTTACCTTTTGTTAAAGTAATTGGTCCAAAGTAATTGGCGTCCATGATCCTCCTGTCCAAATCCAGAGACAGATTCTGCACAGGTGCCTTGACTTTCATGCTGCTGTTATTGATCAGCACATCTACGCAGCCGTAGCACTCCAAGACCTCTCTGGTGATATCCGGGATGGCACTGATGTCACTAAGGTCCAGAAGAATTAATTTGGGACTGAATGTCTATGAGAGATGAATAAGGAGACAGATGCAAGAGAGCGGCACATGTTTGGGGGCTCTGGGCACAATTAGGACTTCAGATGAACACAACGTGCGCTACTTTAGGACGTAGGAAGAAACTGAAGTGTTTTGAGAAAATTCACACACGCATGCAGAGAACGAGCAGGTAAGACCTGAGCCCTGATCCCGGGGGGTACTTTGAGGCCTTCAGTGATCAGTGAGCTGCCATGTGTGTTACGGTGAGGTTTATGCCTGGTGTATTTCATCTTTTAGATGTTTAGATATTATTTTCATATTCCCTTATTAATTCTGCCTTTGGTTTTCATCCCTACCCTCCCTCCATATTTTGTTCATTTAATACAGTGTCGTTTACTGTCTCTCCTTTGTGCTCCTCTATGGCCCTGAATCAGCCAAGCCGGACCTCCTCTAGTGCTGCTTTGTCTTTTTTTGTAACGTGGAGATCAAAGCTGCACTCCATGTGAGGCCTCAGATAGCTTAAGTGTTACTCTCTACACATCAAGGCACCAAATAACCAAACGTGACCACCTGGGCACAGAGAACGACGCCTCTGCTGCAAACCTGAACTTATCTGTAAGAATGTGGGGTGGTGTTTATTCTTTTTTTTGGGTTATTTTTCACATCATTGTGGTTGGTCCCTTCATTCCCAGGCCCCAACCAGGTAACAGTAACCGAAGTGAAGGGGTGCCAGGCGGGCACATGGTGCTTACCACGCTGGGGTCAGCGACGTCACTCAGTGCATCATGCAGAGCTTGTAACTTGTCCCAGTCTTTTCCACAGAGTATGAGCCGAGCGCCTCCCATGTGGAAAACCCGAGCACATTCTGGAAACAGAGAGAGAGAGAAGTTGAAAAGGAGAGAAGGAAACGATGTGAAGCAACTCTATCTTATATAGCGCCTTTCCCATGGGAAGACACTGTGTGTAGTCACACAGAAAGTCAGCGGCCGTGTGCACGTCTATATAGCGCCTTACTCTGCTGATCACTACCACAACGCATGTGGCTTCTCCACGGGGCAGTGCAGTGCTTCTCAAACTCAGTCCTGGCGCCCCTTGTGGCCAGAAGGTGTTTCTACCGCCAGAGTCTAACTGGTTTGCTTTTCTCTTCACTGATTTTTACATTTATCACAGTTTGTGGCACAGGTGGCATCCAGTAACACTCCCAGATTTAAAGTCCCTGAGCTCTTCTGTATGGCCCGGTGTTCATCAATGGAGATCGCGTCGCTGTGTGCAGATGTGATGCACCTGACCTCATACTTTTGGCCACATTGTATATCTGAGGCAGTAAACCCGTAATGTCAGTGGTCTTCTGATTCCACTCTCTTTAAGCCTGCATTTTCTTGTAATTTAAGTAGAACCACTGAGACTGGTGGTCCTCAATGAGAAGCTCCTCGCACAAAACACAGCACCCCAGGTCCCTATGCCAGGGTTACTGCCATGTCATGCACTGCCATCCAGTGTTGCTGTGGCTCTGTTTCTGACAGACATGCCACGTGCTTATCGGACCCAAGGCCTACTGATATGGCACAGAATGCCCAGTGACCGCACGTTCAGTCAGTCCATGCCATGCGGCTCTCTGCCACAGCGCCTGGTGCTTGTAGTGACAGCCGTAGTGCGCGTCCTTGTCACCAATTACTGTAAAAAGATCCCGAAGCCCCAGTTAGCGGCACACGTCTATGGGCTTTCCCTGTCAGCCATGACGTGCATTCACATCTCTGCTTGGCACCTGCCATGAGAAAGACCCAAACCTAATTTTGTGGTCAAGGTGGGCCACACATTCAATTTATGGTTTGTTTTATTGGCACCGCAGCATAAGCTGTCAATTGAGACTGAGTTCAAAGCCCATGGGTCCACAGATTTTTTCGTGACACACAGACAACCCTTATGGGTGGGCAAAAGTGGGTTTACAGTTTAAGACTTGCAGGTTATAATTATTACAAGCGCTTTCTTAACTCAACAGGATGGCACAATACACTCGGGTACAGCCTCGTAAGTGCTCACATTGCCAGCCTTGCCCACTCACCACTGTAAACCTACCTTTGCCCACCCTTGTGCATAGAGTTCATTGAGACGGTCTATGGTTGACCACACCAGAGCAGAACTGGCACATCTAACTGGTGCTTCTGACAGACTCTTACAGATCCACTGCCCATACTGCAACCGTAGCCCATGGCGGGCACATTAAATTACAGGATGATGAGGGGACCGGCTGCGACTTTACAGCAAAGTAGCCTTCTGCTCACACCTCACAGGTGTCTCGGGCAGATAGAGGGCCTTCTTAGCCCACCTTTGGGATGTCTGAAGGAGGGGACAAAACTGCCAAACTCACCTTTGCCCATTCCTGACACTGCGTCTGTGATGACAACCACTTTGTTGCGGACCGCCGACTTGGACATGAGCCTGGTGACTTCATTGTACAGGTAGTATACCCCAGCAATGATGACCACCGCCACTGGTATGGCCAAAACAGAGTAGAAGCTCATCTTCTGAGGGACATAAAAAAGAAAGAAATATTACAGTTTAAGTCATCCTGACATTCCGATTAGGCTTTCCATAGGGTTAGGATTATGGTGCATGTCAAGGAGCAAAATTCAGGCCGAAAAATGATTAACTACGTTCTCTTTATTTTATTTTATATAAGGACTATCACACAATAACAGCCAATCAGCTCATCGGTCAATTAAACTGCATAATATATAGCGCCTTTTACAAGAGTACTGTCACACTGTGCTGGCTGCAGTCCACCAATCAAATTTTATTCGTTAAAGAGATGATTGATTGGCAGCTTTAAGCCCCGCCCCAATATGATACCAGACAGAAACTTTCAAATGAATGATTGATTGACAGCTTTAAGCCAATATGATTTATGAAATATGAGCTATGATGTTTACCCCACTCCAAATTATAAATTCTGAAAATTGTGACACGTGTCTTCATTTTTTAAACACTAGATTCAAAACTAATAATATTAAGAGATAAAAAAATAAGTAAAATATAGACTTCCCTTGCTTGTAATACAAAGCCAGGCAAGTGTGTATCTTTTTAAAAAGACAATATAAAATATTCACTTCTCTTGCTCGTGTGCATCTTTTTAAATTTCATAAGACATGTTATTAACCTAAAATACTTATTCTCACTGATTCAGAACAATTAAGAAAATATGCAACTCCTCCTGTTTTGCTACATAAGACAAGTCTTAATGCCAAAACCGCATACCTGCTGTTTTAAGCCTTAGCAATAAGATTCACAGATGTTGCAGCAATTTTAATTACACTCCCACAGGAAGTCAGTCCCATTGTGTATACCTTAGATTCAAATCTATTTAGAAAATGCATACTCTGTTTTTATTAAAAAATCCTTAACAATACGATCCTTCAGACCATGATTCGTCACACATTGCTTTAATTACATTGCCAAGTCAGCACCTTTCTGTTTTCATGATAATGAGCCCTTGTTTTTGAGGATAGACACGCCTCTCCCCTAACCCTATAGGCTGTTAGAGAGACGAAGGCATACCTCCTGGGGGTGGGAATTGGTAATGGGGCGTGATAAGGGTTTGGTTTATGAAAGCCACTCCCTAAAAGGAGGGGTTCAGAGATTAGCTGTCCAACCCCCATATTACCCTTCACTACCCATAGAGGTGGGGCACATTTCATAAATCATATTTTCATAAATAATTTGGGGTGGGGCTTAAAGCTCTCAATCAATGCTCCCTTTGACAGGTGTGTCTGTTATTACTATGGGGCGGGGCTTAAAGCTGTCAGTCAATCCTCCCTGTGACAGTTTCTGTCTGATATCTCTTGTTTGCATGTTCAGATGTAAACTCGCCTCACTAACCGTGTCTGTTGTTCTTCTGCTAATGACTTGGGGGGGCATAACTAAAACTCGATTAAACAGTGCTGGGGCCTGGCACCAGATCAATGTGATGCCCTTCCGATGTCACCATCTGACAAAAGGCTGTCACTCGCTGCTCAGGAGAATCTGTTGGCTGTGAGCCACCTGAACTGAAGCGGCAAACACCTCAAGATTGGCAAAATAATGGACAAGCCATAAAAAGGCAAAGTCAAAGCTGGAAAAATGGGTCAAAACCGAAAAGACTGCCTCACCATTACCAGAACAAAAACAAAAACCAACGTCCAAAATTTGAGACCAAAAAAAGTAGTGTAGAAAAAAGTATTCAAACAAAAGACCTGACGTCAAAAAGGCTTTTAGAAGCTGAAAACTCGAAATGATGATTTGGCATTTGTGACCTCTGAGGACACGTCCCCTGACAACGTCCTAACAAAGGGGTGACCAAAACAGTACAAACAAATTCACAACAACAAAATGAAGCTTTCAAACAAAAACAAAACTAATACAAGATTCAAAATCTCAGGCACCAGAAGCCCCTAAAATGAGCTGTCAACTTATTAAATAGTCAAAGAAAAACACTGAAAACATTTGTGATGAGCCTTGTGTTGTGCGCATGCCTCGTACTCGGCTCCTCTCTTTTCTTTTTTTGCTGTGGCTGCCTATAAGGGAAGAAATGGTGCTGGAGTGGGGGCTGCACGGCCTGAACTGGGAAAAGCTGAAAGCAAAAGTGGAGACAAACAACAACAGATGGAGGAGGTGACCTTCAAGTCCCGTCACTGAACTGGACACTTCAGATGACACATGTGCACACAGACAAAGGTACAGGGGACACTGCAGAGCCAACTGGTCCAAACCCTCAGAGCGAAACAGGCTGCTGTCACTCGATCTTACAGACCACAAGCTGCAAGAGTTCTCTCGACACTGAATTACGTCAAGCACATGAAAGAAAACTGACACAAAAAAAAAACAAAAACTGCTTAAAGAGGACAACCCTGGGGGCTGCGGAACATTTTAATAATAAGATAACTGGTAGGGGGAAGCTTAGTGCACCAACTGCACAGCGGCTGCTGGGACTGTGCCCCCCGCTGGCCCTTAACACAGGAATGCCACTGGGAATGATCTATCCATCTATTATATAGTGCCTTTCATATCTATCTGTCTAATAATGCCAACTACGCTATCTATCTATCTATCTAATCCTGCCAACTACACTATCTATTATATAGTGCCTTTCATATTGTAGCCACTGAAGTAAAAGGCGAAGTTGAGCACGGGCAAAATGTATGCCGAAAGAAATCTCGCAGTCCAAAAGATCGTTTTGAAAATATTTAGTGAAAGTTAAAAGCAAATAATCCACACAAGAATAAAAGAAAAATAGTTACACATGTAGAATAAAAGGCAAGAAAAAGGAAAATTGTATCTTCTCTAAACTTAGCTTTTCTTGAGAAACTTTAGTTATTTCTGTACTTAAAAGTTCCTTACTTCTTCTTTCTATACTTAAAGGTTCTTAATTTCTTCTTCTGTTTGCCTTAAGTGTACGGTTCAACACTTAAATATGTGCTGTTTTGCAATTTACTTTACACACTCAAAAAGCTCGTAGGCGTGGGCACGAGCACATGCCCAGGCAAGGTTACGTGCATAAGCACAGGCACGGTTTAAATCTGTATGCCTCCACACCTTACACATGGCAAGACTGTCACTAACTGAAGAATAAGGTTTACTCAAAGCTGTTAGAAATGGCAAGAATATACCAATACAATTCTACTTATGGGGAGTTATAGGAACCTCCCATAGATTATGCTTTGTCATCTAGTAAAATATTCATGAATCTTATAGAACTAGGAAAATGGCTCTTACACATCCGGCCCCTAATTGTTTATGCTAGGGCAGAAATCAATTACTTTACTTACTAAGAGCCTTCACTACTTTACAGAACTTAAACCAAACTTAAGAAACTTAAAACTTAGATTCTACTGTAAAAACACAAACACAATTAAAATTAGGCATGCAAAAAGAAACATTAATCATTTCAATCGTTTCAGTTGTTTGATCCTTCCTGGATCAGGCACAGTTTGTTCACTGGTCTGTCCAGCGCGCTGGTCTTAGTTTGCACACAAACTCTTCTGACTGCCCCTTTTGCATCTGGCATTGTCTTGATGACTTGACCCTTTACCCAGGAGTTTCAGGGTATAGCATCTTGTAATTATGCCCACAGTGTCCAATTAGCAATATATGAATTCTTCTGAAAATTTGCAGGGTGTTTTGCCTTTTCTGGCATAGCAGATTTGCTGAGTCTTCCTCCAACTCTCAATTTTCCTTCTTGTAGAACTTACACATATCTATCTATCTAATCCTGCCAACTATGCTATCTATTATATAGTGCCTTTCATGTCTATCTCTCAAATCCTGCCAACTACGCAATCTATCTAATCCTGCCAACTACGCTATCTATTACATAGTGCCTTTCATATCTATCTATCTAATCTTGCCAACTATGCTATCTATCTATCTGTCTGTCTGTACAGTATACACACACACACACTCTGCATATATATTTTTTCTTATTTTGTAATTGTTTGAGGGGTTAGGTAATGTTTGTTACAGCATTTCTACATCTCATGAGCTTCTCTAGAAACTAATAAAGATTGTCTACCTACCTATCATTATATGGTGCCTTCCATATCTGTTATATAGTGCCTTTCATATCTATCTATCCATAATAATAGTAATGCATTTTATTTATGTAGCTCCTTTCCCATGCTATCCATCTGTCTGAGAGTAGCTTTACCTATTAGTCAGTAGTTTTTGTTTTTTTTTACCTATGATATAGCGCCTTTCAACACTATCTAAATATCATATAGTTCCTTTTGTTGTGAGACCTGGAGCACAGTAGTGACTCTAATCAATCAAATCAATCAATGTGTTGTACAGGACTGACATGTGGTGAAGCGACAAGACAAAGGCCTCTGTGACACTCGGTAAAGGTGACATTTTCATGTAACAGAACAGATGTTTTAATATAAAATAATAAAAACCGGGAGTGCTCTCCCCTCGACTTTCACATTTACTCAGATATGGGGATAAATATTTGAGGAGTAAACCGCAAGACAATGATTATATTTTTCTATTATGTACATTAATAATGAACAATTATTAGAAAAGGAAAGTTGAACAAATCGGACTCTACAGCCGCATGAATGAAAGGTAAAGTTGAACTTCCGGTTAGCAGAAATAGCCCAAAAGTTGATAGAAATCGACATTTTACACCAAATACTTGTATGTAAAATTTGGTTGAGCTCAGTGAACGCGTCCTCAAGTTATAAATTATCGTGTTTACACACAGACAGACAGAATTTTCTGATTTGGGGAGGTCTAAAATGTTGAGATTCATTAAAATCTCGAGGTCGGATTTTTGGACGATTCCAATACTCTCCCTGTACTTCATATACGAGAAAGTAAAAACGAGCCCATTCCAATCCGTAAGAATTACTTTGCCGCCAAGTGCCATTACACCCCAGTTAGTAAATCTCTATCTCTAACCCTAACCAAACAGATTAAGACCCTTGGATGTGATTGTTATTAACAGCTGGTGTCCATGAAGCCTCGCACAAACTTCAGTCAGGTGTTAGAACAGACAAACATGCCGACTCCGAGAGGAGCGAGTGTCACTTGGGAATTGGACAGGATTAGCAGCGTGTAACAAAAGAACAAATCCACTTAACTCCAGGCCAACTCTACTGCCACCCCCTGGGCCCGGTCGTGTCACATTAGCACCCGCCTACCTGAGACCCCACCGTGTGTCAGGTTTGCCTGCGGAGGTTCCCCTGTCCCAAGTCGATCTGGCTGGCTGGTCACTTTCAGGTCTGCCTTTCACAGGCCATTGACGGGCCGCACAGCCGACTGCAGCAGACTGCCGGGCTTTTTATAACTCGGAGCTGAGGTGGGCATTTTTTGCGCATGCAGTGTTACAGTATCTTTAGCGTGGGGCAGCGAGCAGGTCACATGATCAGGACTGAGTAATAATACTCCGCTAATAATAACCTCAGGGTCCTCTTTAGCCCACCGGCGTCTTCTAAATGGAAGTCAGTGCAGTGAAGTGGCCCGTGATCCTCACTGCGGCAGGTTCAAGACAAAGTCTGCTAAAGGTTTGACCCACTTTGATGCCCAGTTTCCGGAATTCTGTTCTGAGACCACTGAGTAGTCAAAAAATGGCCTTTGTTTTGTCTTGCATTCTGAAAATAATATTGCTACATTTAGTTTGTGACGTTCAATGATCCTTCTTTCCTTAACATGTTACATTTGGCTTTATATTCTACACTTTAACATGACAGAACCCTGGTAACACGATCAGCAAAATGACAACAAATGGACTGAAAACTTTCTTCCAGCGTCGCCACCAGATTCAGCTACAGAATCCCACTGAGGCTCTAAGATCAAAAGGCCAGAGCACCATCTGGTGGTCCCAGCTGTGTCTTTATAATCCAGGAAGTGCTGGGCTCTCCAAACTCGCTTCCTTGAGGCCTGCACTCCTGCTCGTCCTCCACGAGTCTCACTCTTATAAGGACACCCACTTAGGTCTTCTTACTGGACACCTCATGCTGCCACCTATTCGTCTGGAGGTCTGCTGGCCCCCCTGCCATCATCTTTCTTAGGGTTCTGAGAGGGCCGACACACCCAGCCTTAGAGCCTGAGGGGCACTTTAGCTTCTCCCAAGGGTGCCATGACTTCCCTCTCATTGTGCTGATCTGAGAAGAATCAGATAAAGAGCGACTGTCACCCACTGGCAGTGGTGGCTGTTTGTCACTGTGGGTCTCTGTTTACTGTACTTTGCCATCTTGATTAGGATGCATGCGCAATTAACTCAAGTCTCTCCCTATATATTTATTTGTATATATTTATAGATATAGTGGACACTAGAGGGTGCTCCAGGTCACTCAAACCCAGCACAAACAGGCACAGGTCACAAAATGAAAACACACAAGAGCCTTATCATTGCATGGGAAACTCTTGACACAAAAAAGCGTTTCCCACCACAGCTACAAGTAATTACAAGCACAACAGCACACACTTATTCTTCTTTCTTTTCTCATCTGGTCTTTGCCTCCTCCGCTCCTCCTAGCACACTTCGTCCACCCGACTCGGGCTCGACACTGTGAGACTGGCAAGTCCCTTTATACTGGCCAACATGGAAGTCCTTCTGCACTTTTCACCACACGGTCTGTAAGTGATGAAGAGAAAATCTTCGGAGCAAAAGACGCACCGAAAGGTCTTCACCCGGAATGAAGGCTCTAGGAGTCAAGAGGATGAGCAAACAGAGTAATTAGCTTTATTGCAATAAAAAAAAATAACACGGACTCAACCCAATTTGGCCAAATCAGGTTGAACCCCAAACAGTTCAAAAATCACAGTTTATATAATCATTTCTTATCATTCTGATCTCGCTACCAGCAGCCTATTCGCTGCTTTCCACTGACTCCTTTTTCTGCAGTTGGTCTAATTAACTTTTATTAGAACCACCAATATTTCTTATTTTCTGTCAGTTATCTTTACTTTTCTGCTTCGCTTATTTTTAGGTCGGCTGAGAGCCAACAAGTTTTTTCCCTTCTTCCACCCTTGAGCTGTCGTTATCTCATCATCCTCCCTTCCTGGGTCCTCTGGCTAGAGCTAAGCTGCAATTAAAAAAGAAATATGGCATGTGCTTTATTTAACCATTTGTTTAGCAGGCCTAACTTGTATTAATATTTGCACTAAGGTTAATGCTTATATATTTTTCTATATTTATTTATGCTAATACTTGAGTACACTCATTTTATTTTCCATATAAGGTGGAATTACCATTACCGCTACCCATAGACATAGAATTACTAGACGCTGCGTGACCAGCAGCATCGTACGTCAACGTTGCCGCCATATTGCGAGTGGCACTGCTGTGGAGTGAAGTAATGGATAATGTGCTGCTTGGGATTGTTCAAACCGCTGTACGCTCCAAACCAGATCCCGGGGGATTACATTTCATAGGTAAGGCTGACCAATTGTTTGGTTATATTTGGCCATTAGAAAATCCCATTTTATAATCTAAACTTTAGCTACGGCAGGCTGAGCTAGCAAAGCTATGCATTTATGAGCTCAAGTGAGCCTCCAAACAACGTCTTGAGTCACGGACTATATAGATTGTTGTTAGCTGTTAACATTCCTCAAACTCGGAAGGTTTCCCACCTTAGGAAGCAGTGGGAGGTCAGGTAGCCCTTAGAGAGGATTTTGAGAAAGCTGTCCTGTGATGTGTGCCATGCTAGTCTGGTAACAGACGCTGTGCCGGCATCATATGATCAAAGCTACCACTCGCTCACATTAAAAAACATCTGAGGGTCCAGTCAAGGGGGTCAAAGCAGCTGAGCGTGTTAATGACAGTCAACATTATGACAAGCTGGATCTTTGATCGATCAGTTTGTTCGGGCTGAGATTGGTTCAGATGAAGGAGCACATCGAGGAAACAGTTTGAAATTGACAACCATCATTTCATGCTCATGTCTTTAGTTGTCTCTGTCTTCCACAAACTAAGGCTGCACCACATTGCCAGACTGAATAATATTAAATTACAGGATCTGAGTGAGTGAGAGGAGTGCAAGTCTGTAGGAGATCAGTGAGGTTGTGGAGAGCTTTAAATGTTCAGAGCGGGATTGTGTATCGTATTCTGTAGTGAACAGGGAGCCAGCAAAGTTGAGAGAGAATCGGTGTGATGCATTCAGTGGATTGAGAACAGCAGGTTATTATCCTGGCAGCAGAATTTTGAAGAAGTTGTAAGCAATGGATACGTTTTTGTGGGATGCCAGATAGAATAGCATTACAATAATCTATACGTGAGGTGACTCGGGCATTAACTGATAAAAACAAGACGAAGTCTAGAAATGTTTCAGAGATGGAAGAAGGCAGTCAGAGAAATGTTACTTATATGGGAGGAATTATTTAATAATAATGATAATAATATTATTATTACTTAATAATTGCCATTATCAGTGCATAAATGGATATAAATAATTGCATTTAAACGATTCGCCAGAATCTGTTGTATGTAAACGATACTGTTTTAAACGTTATTGATTTTTTCATCAGAAAACCCAGTTTCCATGTCTACTTGTATTAGTTTAAATGGCACTTTTACCACTCGCAATGTGGCGGATGCGCTGACGTATCGTGTCGACTGGGCAACACAGTGAATGCGGCGTCTATCTACATGTCTATGGTCGAGCGCATGCCCAATGGCAGCAGACCGGACGTGACGTCATTTGAACAGGAAGCGCATGATGGCACCACGGCGGCGCTCTTTTTGATTGGACACGACACGCCGTCACTCAATTCTCGCCGGTGTTGCGAGGCATCGGAGAAAATTGGCGACTAGACCGGGAGCTTAACGGCATTTGCTCGATTTCGTTTCTTCACTGTAGCTAAAAGTTATTCGTATTTCCAAGTGAGCTTTTTAAAAAAAGTGTAGTCGGAATGTCAGATTTCGACGAGTTTGAAAAGCAGCTGAGCGAGAATCGGCAGGGTGAGTGACAGGCTGCGTTTGTCGTCAAGGGGTGCGGGTTTTAAACGGGGAATCCCTCCCTCTCCCACTACTTTTTTTTTTATATCTTTCATTAAAAATGTAACCGGGAATTTGAAAATAGAATGACATGTTTGCAGGAGATTTGCACGCAGGCGAAAGTCGTGTGGGTTTCCTGCATGCAGCGCCGCGCGGCTCTTCAAACGTGACAGTCGCTTTATTCTTTTCCCAATCAGAGCTTTAGTCAGGGAATTTATCATATATATATTTTTTTTGCCCCAGCTTCATTAATATCTTGATGTTATTTGCCTGGTCATATACACATCTCCTTTGGTCTTGTTATACCAAACTTTCACATTCTGATAAAGGCGGCCGGGCCACCGGACAGTCAATCGTTATCCGTGCCTGTCTTTTGGGATTTCGGAATTGGGCCATTGGATTTGCTTGTGTTGTGTTTTTTTTTAAATTTTCTGCCACGTCTCCTGTGTACAAAATGAAAAGTAATAAATCAATAAATGTCAATTGCTAGTTGGTTCACAGTTTATATAGCGCCTTTCACAAAGCAGCCCCATCACACATTCCTTGACAGTCGCGTGTTCCGCTGCAGTTCTGTTTGTGTGTGTGATAGAAGAGGTAAAGGATGAGGAAGAGGAGTGAATGATGTGGGGAAAGAGGCAGAGGTGGCCGGACAGGGTGATGAGATCTGGGGGGAGTGCTGCTTATTCAAGGCACAAGCCCACCTTAGACGGAAGGCCAGTCCATTGCCAGGCCCATTTATTCGTTCATACAGAGCCAGTTCATCATCTCCTATTGACACCCACTGCACGCCCAGCCTACCTGGAGAGGGGTCCCTCTCTGATCTGCCTTTCCCAAGGTTTCTTCCATTTTTTCCCTGTAAGGCTTTTCTTGTCGTCTTAGAGAGTCGAGGTTGGGGGGCTGTCAAGAGGCAGGGTCTGTTAAAGCCCATTGTGGCACTTCTCGTGTGATTTTGGGCTATACAAAAATAAATTGTATTGTATTGACCTGTCAGCGGGGTCTGGGGGTGACGGGGTCTGTCACACCCAAGGAATAAGTGCTCAGAGATACAGAGGCCGTGTAAAATCTTGACAGAGTAGGAGTGTCCAGGCTGGGACCTGAAGGACATTCTGGGAGCCGTGTGGCACCGTGCCACCTTCTTGGCACTTGGAAGATACGTTTGGTACTCTGTGGTCGAATGAAGGGAAGGATTTCAGCAAAACGCGTTGGTCTTTAGTTCTGAGTTGTGATGCATGAAAATGAAAAAGAGTCTGAGATGGTGAGGTAAGTCAGCGGTGCAGGGGCTCAGCGCAGGAGGCTCCCACCAAATGACTCCTGTGATTACCAAGTCAGCCGCCACTTCCCAGGTTGTGCTTTTTTTTTTTTTTTTAAACTAAATCCTTAAATTACAAACTGGTTATTTTATTGAATTTGTTTTTTTTTTGGGAACGAAACAGGAATGTGTGTTTTAGATGCCTAAGATTTTTTTTTTTTTTTGTGTTTAAATTTGCGGTTCTGGTTAGCATTCTGACTGTTTATAAGTGGGTGCCACTAAAATGGCCGCCCTTTAGCATTCAGTGTCATTCGCACCCGAGTCTGCTATTCTTGTCGTTGTCAGTATTTGGATGCTGCTCATGAAATCGGACATCACAGAGAAAGGGAATCCAAAAGAAAATGGGGTGCGGACTGCCTTTCTACAAGGAGTCCTCCCTGCCTGGGGTCTGCATGTTCTCCTTGTGTCCTCGTGGCTTTCCTTGTCACAGTCTAGAGACATGCCGGTTAGGTGGTCTAGCGATGCTGCATTGTCCCTGTGTGTGTGTGTATCCTACGATGGGACCACCGCCCTATTAAGGGGTTCTTCCCGCATTGGCTCCTGTGACCCTGCTCAGGATAACGCGGGTTTGGATGGATGGATGGATGGATGAGTTGAGCATCTCAAGATATGACAACATTTTTTTCTTAGGAGTGTAAATCCAACTCTAATGCACTTTTCTGAATGGAACATTAGGGAAGGGGGCGGCATGGTGGCACAGTGGGTAGTGCTGCTGCCTTGCAGTAAGGAGACCTGGCTTAACTTCCCGGGTCCTCCCTGCGTGGATTTTGCATGTTCTCACCGTGTCTGCGTGGGTTTCCTCCCAAAGACATGCAGGTTAGGTGCATTGGCGATCCTAAATTGTCCCTAGTGTGTGCTTGGTGTGTGGGTGTGCCCTGCCCGGGGTGTGTTTCCTGCCTTGCGCCCTGTGTTGGCTGGGACTGGCTCCAGCAGACCCCCGTGACCCTGTAGTTAGGATATAGTGGGTTGGATGATGGATGGATGGTCATTAGGGAAGAATTGAAAAGGACAAAGAGATTCATTAAAAGGTAAAAGGCAGTTGGATTGTCAAATAGGTTGGAGTAAAAACCTGCAGCCACAGGGGCCTGTAGGACTGAACTTGTGTGAAATAAGAAAAAAATACACAGAAAGAGTAAACGCATCTGTTTGTGATGAATAGGGTGGCGCAGCGGTTAGTGTGGCCGCCTCACACCTCCAGCTTCCCGACTTGAAGCAGCTGCATGCCTGGCATTTATCCGTCGGTATTTCCAAAGACATGCAGCTGAGGGTGGACTGGCAGCTCTAAACTGGCTTCACTGTACCCGTGTGACGGGCAGCTTCTGGAACTGCCCCCCTGAGTCACTTTCGTCGGCTTCACTGCGGCTCTAAGGTGAATCAGGCAGTTTTGAAAAAGCTACGGCATCAAATAAATGTGTTCATCCAGCCATCCTTGGCCAGTTCATGGTCACTGGGAGTTGGTTGCTATCCCAGTAGCTTTGGGTGCAAGGCAGGGAGACCAAAGATGGACCGTCACGGTTCATTAAAAAGCAGAAAACTGTTAACATCACACACTGCCGTGGCACGGAGCAGTCGGGTACTTTAGTCCGTCAGCACAGCTCAAGGCTTTGGGGTCTGTGCCCAGCACTGCCCGGGTCGTGTTCTCCTCCAGCATCTCCAAGGATGTACGTGGTGTTAGTCGGTTTGGGATTCGAACTTCACCCGGCGGTCTGTGATACGCCGGCGCCTCCTCTGTGGTGGACTGATACGTGCCCTGTATTTGTATCTTACCAGACCAGGGGTCGCCAACTCCAGTCCCAGAGGACCACCGTGGTTGCAGGTTTTCATTCTAGCCCTTTTTCTTTTTTAATGAGTGCCCTATTTGTGCTTCTAATTAACTTTCAATTTTAATTGAATTGCTTTTTTAAGATTTGCTCCCCTGAGTCTCTTCATTTCTTTCCTTAAATGGCACCCAAACAGAAATGAAACGTTAAGTTAGGGAGCCGACAGAAGACCACCTGAGTCAGGGCCTCAAACTCCAAGCAGCTGCTTCATGAGGTGCCAAGTCTTGTCATTAATTAAATCCCTTCTTTAATTCCGTGGCTTGTCGCTGCTCTTGTGCTGCGTTGGCAGACATTTGTGAAATTGTTGATTTTTCTCTTTCTAAGAGCTCTGATAAAACGTTTAGTGACCTGAGCAGATCGACATTCCTGAGACCTTCATCTTTCTTTATTTTCAGATATTGTGTGATGGACAACCAGTTGTTTTGGCTCGTTTTGTATCTCGTTATTGTTTGGCTGCTAATTAAGGAAAAAGAAACAATTAAGGCAGGGGTGGTGAACTCCAGGCCTGGAGGGCCGCAGTGGCTGCAGGTTTTCATTCTCACCCTTTTCCTCATCAGTTTTCACTGCTAATTCACTTTTCCCCATCACTTTAATGGCCCTGTTAGAAGAGTTCAGCCCTCTGAGTTGACTCCTTTCTTCATTAAATGACAGCCAAGCAGAAATGAGACGTGAAACGAGCTAACAGATGACCAGCTAAACCGGGGCTTCAAACGCCAACCGGTTCCTTAATGAGAAGACGGTTCTTGCTGTGAATTAAAGCCGTTATTTAATTCCGTGGCTTGTTGCTGCTCTCATTCTGCCGCAGCACACATTTCGAAAACTGTTCATGTTGACTAAAAGCACCGTCAGAATGTTTTGGTGACCTGAGAGATGAGCCTTCCTGAGACCTTCACCTCTCTTTAATTTCAGATATTGTGTGATGGGCACAGGGGAGCTGGTCATGTGGTGGCGGCTTGTTTTGTGTCTCATTTGTGTTGGGCTGCTAATTAAAGAAAAAGAAACAACTATGGGGCCTGACTGCGGTGGGCTGGCACCCTGCCCGCGGTTTGTTTCCTGCCTTGCGCCCTGTGTTGGCTGGGATTGGCTCCAGCAGACCCCCCGTGACCCTGTAGTTAGGATATAGCGGGTTGGATAATGGATGGATGGATATGGGGCCTGAGTCAAGTGAATTAAAAGAAGTAATCAGCAGCAAAAACTGCTCACTTATTAAGAAGATGGTCAGAATGAAAACCTGCAGCCACTGCGGCCCTCCAGGCCTGGGGTTCACCACCCCTGATTTAAAGGGTCTCAGTCTTCAAGAGCAAATTATCCATCCATTATCCAACCTGCTATATCCCAACTACAGGGTCAATCCCAGCCAACACAGGGCGCAAGGCAGGAAACAAACCCCGGGCAGGGTGCCAACTCACCGCAGGGCACACACACCCAGCACACACTTGAGACAAATTAGGATGGCCAATGCACCAAACCTGCATGTCTTTGGACTGTGGGAGGAAATCCACACAGACACGGTGAGGACATGCAAACTCCATGCAGGGAGGACCCAGGAAACAAACCCAGGTGTCTCCTAACTGCAAGGCAGCAGCGCTACCCACTGCGCCAACGTGCCACCCCAAGAGCAAATAAAATAAAATGAATTCAAAACAAGTTAATTAGCAGCAAAAACGGGTCACTCATTAAGAAAAGGGTCCGAATGAAAACCCGCAGGCACGGTGGTCCTCCAGGACCCCCGTGTTAGACGATGGACCAGCGTGTTTTTTTTTTTTTTTTTTCCTCTAAACCCAGTGCTTTAGGGAGGCTGCTTTTTAAGACCGAATTGCTGGCCACCTGCGACAGAGAGAGGCCGAGTTTCAGCGCTTAATGCCTTGCATTTCCTTTCTTTCTCAATGACTTGAGGTGGGTGGTGGTGTGTGTGTGTGTGAGTGAGTGTGTGAGTGAGTGAGTGTGTGTGAGTGAGTGAGTGTGTGTGTGTGTGTGTGTGTGTGTGTGTGTGTGTGTGTGTGAGTGTGTCAGGAGCTACGCCGCGGGGACGATAAAGAGAGGGGCTTGCAAAGTCCTGCTCCGTCTCTCTGCCGTGTTACGCCCTGACGAATGCAGAGAAAGCAGGCTGCCTGATGAACTGAGCAGGAAGACTCGAATGCGACGCCTGAAACTCCACGCCAGCTCTATCAGATTGTGTGGTCTCGGTTTGTCATATCGCGTTCTATTTACTGCATCTACTCGCGGGTAAGTCGGGACTTGAGTTTTGCCGTATGATTTCTGTTATTTTATAATGTCAGTCGTATAAGTTGAATGTGAAAGACTCACGCTGTTGGTCCAGGAGATTATGATATGCTGATGCCCACCCACCTGAGAGAGTCACCACGGGGCACACGGCTTGAAGCTTCGTCCCCTTCCTTCCAAGTTTGGCCCCTGAGTGGTGGTTGCTGGCCCCTTTTATAGCCCACCCAGAAGTGCTCCTGGTGCTTGATCACCTGTTTCCGATTGCACTTCCGGGCAGGGCTGCAGAGTCGTCCAGGCAGGCTCGGGCATAGACATATATAGGTAGACGCCACATTCACTGTGCTGTCCAGTCGACACGATATGTCCGCGCATCCGCCATATTGCGAGTGGCAAAAGTGCCATTTAATCTAATAGAGGTAGACGTGGAAACCGAAAAAACAATATCATTTACATACAACAGGTTTTGGCAAATTGTTTAAATGCAATTATTTATATCCATTTATACACTAATAACGGCAATTATTAAATAATAGTAATAATTATTATTATTAAATAATTCCTCCCATATAAGTAACATTTCTCTGACTGCCTTCTTCCATCTCTGAAACATTTCTAGACTTCGTCCTGTTATTATCAGTTAATGCCCGAGTCACCTCACGTATAGATTATTGTAATGCTATTCTATCTGGCATCCCACAGAAACGTATCCATCGCTTACAACTTCTTCAAAATTCTGCTGCCAGGATGATAACCTGCTGTTGTAAATCCATTGAATGCATCACACCGATTCTCTCTCAGCGTCGCTGGCTCCCTGTTCACTACTGAATACGACACACAATCCCGCTCTGAACATGTAAAGCTCTCCACACCTCACTGATCTCCTCCAGACTGGCACTCCTCTCGCTCACTCAGATCCTCCTCTGCAGCTCGACTTTCTGTACCACACGTCAGACTCGGTGCTATGGGAGCTCGAGCGTCTCTCCTGGTGCTCCTCAACTCGGGAATTCTCTTCCCTCTCATATCCGTCAGCTCGATTCAATAACACATTTTAAAACTGCCCTCAAAACTTCTCTTTTCAAACTGGCATACCAGTTGTGAATGTTGCACTGTTACTGCCAGTTATCTTTGTTTGCTTGCTGATTATTGCCTTTTTGATTTATCATTCTCTTGTTTTAATTTTACTAATGTTGTTTAATTTTATTGTAAGGTGACCTTGAGTGCTGAGATTATAAAATGGGATTTTCTAATGGTCAAATATAACCAAGCAATTGTTCAGCCTTACCTATGAAATGTAATCCCCCGGTATCTGGTTTGTACAATCCCAAGCAGCACATTATCCATTACTTCACTCCACAGCAGTGCCACTCGCAATATGGCGGCGACGTTGACGTACGATGCTGCTGGTCATGCTGCGTCTAGTAATTCTATGTCTATGGGCTCAGGGACCTATGCAGTACCCCCTGGCAGCCACCCCAGATCCCAACAGGGCTGTGGAGAACTCCATCTCCCATGGTGCCCAGCGGGAAACTGAGGCACCATCGTCTGCCAGGGAGGCTGCCACCAAGCATCCCGAGGGAGGTACTGAGTAGCCCATGGTTGCTCCCCCCGGAACATACGTTGAAGGGGCGTCCCGGCCGCCCGCCACAGTGAGTATCTACAGTACTTGAACAGCACTAACTAGTTATAATAAAATGTATCCCCCCATGATTAAAATGTGAAGCTCTTACTTTTGCCTGTTGGTTCACTCTGAGTGGCTGAGGTTACAGGGCTATAGAAAGAGAGGGGAGAGTAGGTGCAGAACTGAAGAAGTGTATCTGACCAGAGAGTGCTAAGTGTGTGGGATTTGAGGCGTCTACACATGAAAGAACATGAAGGGGACAATAGGGAACGGCTGCCTTTTGGGTCCTGGCGACTCAGAGTTTAGTAGATTAGAAAATGGCTTCATGGATGGTGCGGCCCAACATACTGTGGTTACTACAGAGTTTCACATATCCAAGTATGCAGCAAGTCACATCGACTACATTAGAATGAACATACATGTAGTTAGTAAAAAAAAAAAAAAAATCTACAGTTTGTACCCATATTGATTTTTGTCCTATTTTTAATGTACACAGATCTATATTTTGGCAGATTCTAATTAATTTCCATGTTTAAATTTGTAACTGGTATCATTTTTATTTACCTACAGCAACAGACATGAGCTAACAATGGGTATTGTCGTTTAGTGTTAGTTTACAGAATGTCGCATGTTGCAGGGCTAAAGGCTTCACCCGATCGTAAAACCCGTGCTGTCCAATCAGATTTGCCGTTTCCTGACCTTTTAATAAGCCTGCAGTCCAATTTTATACGTCAGTCATGACGCCCGTGTCTTGTAACTTGGGAATAAAGCAAAGGCTTTTGCAAGTTCTGATTGAGTTCGCCCTTTGACTGGCTTTGCAAGTTTATAGTCATCCACTCCTCCATCCCGACCTCTTGATCTGGATCTATGTTATTTTTATTTAAACAAATCTTGCCTTAAAAGTCCCAGCTGACCAAAATGCACCCCTGTATTATTTATCTAGAAAGAGAAAAAGAACGGCACAGAAAGAGAAGCCGGAGCAGATCTCGGAGTCGAAGTGTGAAACATCGGAGCTGGGGCCGAGAGAAGAGGAGTCGCAGCCGAGATCACCAAAGTAAGAGCAGAGACGGGCGCAGCGCTTCGAGGGAGCGCAACAAGCACAGGTGAGAGTTCTTCTGCATCCTTCAAATGCGGCTCTTGCTTTGGTGAGCTGACCGCCTCTGATCTGGCCGTGCCCGGTCTGGAACTGGCATGCTGGTGCAGTGGTGCCAATGAAGCGTACGCTTGGCACGCTCAGCTGGTGGGGAGATTTGCTCCTACTTTCCATGACACAGGGACACTTTCTCAACCCACAGGTGCCCTCTAACTTATTACTGGTGCATCTCAATAAATTAGAATATCATTGAAAAGTTCATTTATTTCGGTAATTCAATTCAGAAAGTGAAGCGCGTATATTCTAGAGATTCATTACACACACACAGTGATATTTTTCAAGCGTTTATTTCTTTTCATTTTGCTGATTATGGCCTACAGGTAATGAAAACCCAAAATTCAGTATCTCCGAAAATGTGAATATTGCATAAGACCAATAAAAAAAATTATTTTTAATACAGAAATGCTGGCCTACTGAAAATGATGTCCATATAGGCACGCAATACTTGGTCAGGGCTCCTTTGGCATGAATGATTGGCATGAAGGCGATCAGCCTGTGGCACTGCTGAGGTGTTCTGGACGCCCAGGATGCTTTGATCGCAACCTTCCTCTCATATGCATTATTGACTTGGCTGTCTCTCATCTTCCTCACAGATTCTCTATGGGGTTTAGGTCAGGTGAGTTTGCTGGCCAGTCAAGCCCAGTGATACACACCATGGTCATTAAAGCAGGTATTGGTACTTTTGGCAGTGTGGGCAGGTGCCAAGTCCTGCTGGAAAATGAAATCTACATCTCCATAAAGCAGAGGGAAGCATGAAGTGCTCTCAAATGTCCTGGTAGACGTCTGGCTGCGCTGACTTTGAACTTGATAAATAAAACACAGTGGAGCAACACCAGAAAATGAGATTCCGAAGGACTGGAAAATGGCAAATATCATCCCGTTATATAAAAAGGGTGACAGGGCAGATCAGAGCAACTGTAGGCCAGTTAGCTTAACATGAAACATCACAGGAAAAATAATGGAAGGAATTATTAAGTATAAGATTGAGCAACACGAGGCAAGGACAGGAGTTATTAGGAACAATCGGCAATCGCTCAGAAGAGGGAGGTCGTGTTTTACTAACAGGCTGGAATTCCATGAGGAGGCAACAAAGGAATACAACCAGAGTGGAGAAGATGAGATGATTGAGGTGGACTTTCAGAAAGCATTTGATAAGGTGCCACATGAGAGGGTGGGCATCCAACTAAAAGAAGTGGCAGTTCAGGGTGATGTTTTTAGGTGGGTGCAGAATTGCCTCAGACACAGGAAGCAGAGGGTGACGGTGTGAGGAACTTCATCAGAACTGGGTGATGGTAAGGGTGGTGTTCTACAGGGGGCAGTGCCGGGGCCGCTGCTATTTTTAATGTACATATAGATGTATTTAGGAATATAAGGAACAAGCTGGTGAAGTTTGCAGATGATACCAAGATAGGTGGATTGGCAGATAATCTGGAATCCGTTAAATCATCACAGAAGGACTTGGATAGCAGACAGGCTTGGGCAGATTTGTGGCAGATGAAATTTAATGTCAGTCAATGTAAAGAATTACACATAGGAAGTAAAAATGTTAGGTTTGAATACAGAATGGGGGGGTCAGAAAAATCGAGAGTCCACCTTATGAGAAGGATTTAGGGGTCATAGTGGACTCTAAGCTATCGACCTCCAGACAAGCCATTAAGAAGGCTAACAGAATGTCAGGTTATATAGCGCCTTGACACGTGGAGTACAAGCCACAGGAGGTTCTGCTCAGGCTTTATAATGCACTGGTGAGGCCTCATCTGGAGTACTGGGTGCAGTTATGGTCTCGAGGCTACATAAAGACATAGCAGCACTAGAAAAGGTCCAGAGAAGAGCGACTCAGCTGATTCCAGGGCTACAGGGGATGAGTTATGAGGAAAGAGAAAAAAAGCTGAGCCTTAAGGAGATGAAGAGGAGACCTGACTGAAGTGTTTAAAATGATGAAGGGCATCAGTCCAGTGGATCGAGACAGTGACTTTAAAATGAGTTCATCAAGAACATGGGGACACCGTTGGAGACGTGTGAAGGGTGAATTTCGCACAAACATCAGGAAGTTTTTCTTTACACAAAGAACGATAGACACATGGAATAAGCGACCAAGTAGTGTGGTAGACAGGAGGACTTTAGGGACTTTCAGAACTCGACTTGATGTTAATAAGTGGATGGGACTGGTGAGCTTTGTTGGGCTGAATGGCCTGTTCTCGTCCAGAGTGTTCTAATGTCTGTCCTATTTTGGTGCTGTAAGTGGGTCTTTCAGTCCCTGCTAGCACTGGGACCCTGCTATTCTGAACAGCAGCTGACTCCATTGACACACTGTATGTTGGGTATATGGCAAGAACGTTCTATCTCGTATTAACTTACCGGGGTCTAAAATGGTATTCTGTTCAAATTCAGAGAAGAGCCAAGCAAAATGACACCTTTTATTGGCTAACTAAAAAGATTACAATATGCAAGCTTTCGAGGCAACTCAGGCCCCTTCTTCAGGCAAGCAAACACTAGTAAGAGTTTAAATTCGAGCCGTAACATTCTAAGATTGGCTCTTACACTCTTTATGAAAACGTCGGTTCAGTGTGTGACAAAAGGCGCTATACCAGCACCCAACCCGACGCAGGAGGCGCTCTGATAAAACGAACACAAGTGTTCTCTTCTCTTCCCACAGGCACAATCACAATCCTTCTCTTCTTTTTCTCCTCCTGACTCTCGCTAATTTTTTGGCCCACCCACAAGTGCTCCAGGTGTTTGATGGCCTATTTCTGGGTGTGGCAGAAGAACCACCCACATGGGTTCAGGAACAACTGCAGCACCAAACCCCCCAAGATACCAACAGGGTTGTAGAGAACGCCATCTCCCATGGAGCATTGCAGAAATCTATAGGGGGGCTGCCATCTAGCGTCCCGGGGGGGGGGGGTACTGTTCTGACCAGGCTTGCTCCGCCGGTCCATAGAGTGAAGAGGCGTCCCGGCCGTCTGTGACAGTAAATTGAAGAAGGATGCTGAGAGTATTTGAAATGTTGCTTGGTACTTAACAATAAACCTCTTGGTGTCTTAGTGATGAGTTTCACCTACGGAATTACAACACGTAAACTTTCAATTGCTTGTTCCATAACAGCTATTCACCTAGAAGATCCCGGAAGAAAAGGGCGTCCAAATACTGGGATGTTCCCCCAGCAGGATTTGAGCACATCACGCCAATGCAGTATAAAGCAATGCAAGGTGAGTTGGTCGATTCCCTCCATGTCTTAAAGTTGAACAAACACAAATGTACTTGTTGTGCTAAGGTAGGAACCGACACAGAAAACGGAAAGGTCATAACTGGAAAAATCTAGAAAGAACCTAGCGAAGGCTTAAGAGCGATAGCCACAAGGTTTGGGTTTGGGTTTTATCCGCAATCTCGGATGAGGAAGACATGTAGGCAGTGACCTTGTGACCCTACGCAATGATGATGTTGTGCACCGTGCAGCTGTGAGAATCTCCAAGGCAACAGGTAAACAGATGGCGGCACCCATGCCAACAGACATGGCAACAGGAGCAGCACTGACATCAATTGAATGACTTTAAATCATTTTGACATGTAGGAAGTCCTGGAGAATTTGGAATTGCTGCCTATCAAAAATCCAAATAGCAGGAAAAATAGCTTAGCAAGACATAGGAAAAAAAACCATCAGTAATAAAAAAGAGAAATACGTTAACAGTTCTTCTTCGATGGCGGGGTGGGAAGATGGCCATTGACCAATTAAAGATTATTCAGAAGTGTACACCCTAGTTATGTCACACCCAGAACGGTTCAGACTGGCGTCAGCTTTGCACCAGTTACTCTTTGGTATGAATGTCCTTCATCTGTATGGGTTCCTGCCTTGTTCCTTTCCCGTGAACCGTAACTTACGGTCATATTCTTAAACTTGCTTAGTTTGATTGAGGGGTCACAGGGGCTGGAGCCGATTCCGGCAGCATTAGATGCACTGGCAGAAACCGGCCGTGGACAAGCCAATAGTTTATTAAGCCATGGACATGATGGCCTCACCCACACTTACGTCAGGCCATTTTGGAGTCTCCAGTTATCCAGATGTGCACATCCTTGAGAAGAAGGTCTGATAAAGTCGTGCAGACCCCCCACGAGACTGGGGGGGGGGGGGGTATTGCGAGCCTGCAACATGAACAGTTGTGCTTGAAAGTTTGTGAACCCTTTAAAATTTTCTATATTTCTTCATAAATATGACCTAAAACATCATCAGATTTTCACTCAAGTCCTAAAAGTAGATAAAGAGAAACCAGTTAAACAAATGAGACAAAAATGTTAAACTTGGTCATTTATTTATTGAGGAAATGATCGAATATTCCATATTTGTGAGTATGTGAACCCTGTGCTGTCAGTATCTGGTGTGGCCCCCCTAAACGTTTTCGGTAACTTTTGATCATTCCTGCACACCGCCATTCCTCCGTACAGAACAGCTTCAACTCTGGGATGTTGGTGGGTTTCCTCACATGAACTGCTCGCTTCAGGTCCTTCCACAACATTATGATTGGATTAAGGTCAGGACTTTGACTTGGCCATTCCAAAACATTCACTTTATTCTTCTTTAACTATTCTTTGGTAGAGCGACTTGTCTGCTTAGGGTCGTTGTCTTGCTGCAAGACCCACCTTCTCTTGAGATTCAGTTCGTGGACAGATGTCCTGACGTTTTCCTTTACAATTCTCTGATATCATTCAGAATTCATTGTTTCATCAATGAAGGAAAGCCGTCCTGGCCCAGATGCAGTAAAACAGGCCCAAACCATGATACTACCACCACCAGCATGTTTCACAGATGGGATAAGGTTCAGTGTTTTCCTTTCTCCAAACATAACGCTTTTCATTTAAACCAAAAAGTTCTATTTTGGTCTCATCCGTCCACAAAACATTCTTCCAGTAGCCTTCTGGTTTGTCCACGTGATCTTTAGCAAACTGCAGGTGAGCAGCAATGTGGCTTTCTCCTTGCAACCCTGCCATGCACACCATTGTTGTTGAGTGTTCTCCTGATGGTGGACTCATGAACATGAACATCAGCCAATGTGAGAGAGGCCTTTAGTTTCTTAGAAGTTACCCTGAGGTCCTTTGTGACCTCGACGACTATTACACGTGTGCCTTGCTCTTGGAGTGATCTTTGTTGGTCGACCACTCCTGGGGAGGGTAACAATGGTCTTGAATTTCCACCATTGGTACACAATCTGTCTGACTGTGGATTGGTGGAGTCCAAACTCTTCAGAGATGGTTTTGTAACCTTTTCTAGCCTGATGAGCATCAACAACTCTTTTTGTGAGGTCCTCAGAAACCTCCTTTGTTCGTGCCATGATACACTTCCACAAACATGTTGTGAAGAGCAGACTTTGATAGATCCTGTTCTTTAAATAACACAGGGTGCCCACTCACACCTGATTGGCATCCCATTGACTCGAATTTCTCCTTCAAACTAACTGCTAATCCGTGAGGTTCACATACTCACAAATATGTAATATTCGATCATTTTCCTTAATAAATAAATGACCAAGTATAATATTTTTGTCTCATTTGTTTAACTGGTTTCTCTTTATCAACTTTTAGGACTTGAGTGAAAATCTGATGATGTTTTAAGTCATATTTATGCAGAAATATAGAAAATTCTAAAGGGTTGACAAACTTTCAAGCACATCTATATTTTTTTTTTTATTATTCTGTATGAGCCGGAGACCACCAATAGTTTATTAAGCCAAAGGTTAGGAGAAGGATCGGCCCCTTGCTTAGAGAGAGAGGGAATGTGAACTCTTTGGCTGTAAATAACAGGAGCAAACAAGAATTGTCCTCATCAAACATACAAGGGGTCCGAGAATTATTGGTGGGATTAATTAGCGGCAGGACTAGAGCAGTGGAATGTGAGGAGTCAGATGAGGAAGAATAATGGCTTAAATACCATACAATATAATACAATATAATTTATTTTTGTGTAGCCCAAAGTCACACAAGTAGTGCCGCAATGGGCTTTAACAGACCCTGCCTCTCGACAGCCCCCCAGCCTTGACTCTCTAAGAAGACAAGGAAAAACTCATTAAAAAAACCCTTGTAGGGAAAATAATGGAAGAAACCTCAGGAAAGGCAGTTCAAAGAGAGACCCCTTTCCAGGTAGGTTGGACGTGCAGTGGGTGTCAAAAAGAAGGGGCTCAATACAATACACAGAACAGAACAAATCATCAATACAGTATAAAAATAAAAACTGTACCAGTACAGAGCAGAATTTAACAGTAGATGATATCCCATAATATGACTTGGATTTGTTCAGAGTCCTGGAGACCTCGGCCATCAAGCTGCCTCCCCCTATTGGCCATTCCACAGCTGGGTCAGCCAATCCGATGACAGGATTCTCTACCCCACGATTCCTGCAATCCTCCATCAGAGATGACTTTACCTTAGGCAGACACAACAACTTGGCAGGTGCGCATTGGCACCGAGTGCCACATTTGAGTACCGAGAAGAGAAACGAAACAGGTGAGGGTTAAATGATAAGAGTTCTCATTATTATCAAGTCACTATCCCAATCTGAAACCTTGACTGCCCCTCAAAGTTTTTACTGCAGTGCATGGATTGTAATTCAAAATTAGAAAGCCGCCAATCTTGTGTAAGTGTGAACGTTGGGTAGACACTTGAATTCCATTCCTAATGTGTGTAGTACTGGGGTGTTGTGCCCTGTTAGCCATTATGGATGAGGTAGAAGTCGAGCAAAGTGACCCCTTTGATTGGCTGACAAGAAAAGATTACAAAATGCAAACTTCAGAGGCAGCGCAGGCCCTTCTTCAGGTAAGATGTAATCGTTGAGGCCCCTTCTTCAGCTTTCACTTTGGAAACAATGGATTGTAATCTTTTTCATTCATTTTGCTCGACTTCTCACTGCATTACTAACGTTTGTACCACCAGCATGCCTACAAATGGCTCTGTTGCTCCCTGTTAATGATTTTCCCCTTTTGTTTTTGTAGCTGCTGGCCAGATCCCCACCACAGCACTGCTGGCTACGACAACAGCCTGTGGACTGGCTATCACACCCACCCAAGTGCCTGTGGTTGGCAGCCAGATGACGCGCCAGGCTAGACGGCTGTACGTGGGGAACATCCCGTTTGGGGTGACCGAGGTATCCGTTCAGATTCCCTTTGTGAGGTGTAGAAGCGCAGACCCTTAAAGGAACAGTCCACTCGCCGTGCTCACAGGGATATCTGCCTTTGTTCACTTGCATCGTCAACGACACCCCATTTGCGCGCGTGCGATGCGTGTTCAGAGTAACAAAAAATAACGAGTCAGCCTGAAAAGCGGGGGATTCCTGTCCCAGGTAAACATTTGTCGAGGTAAGAAATCGAATTTTTGAGTGAACTGTTTGATTTGTCTTGTTGTGCAAACTGAAACTACGTTAAAACCAACATGTCGACACTCGGACCCCCCTTTTCCGAAAACGAACTAAACACGAGACATTTGGGTGTCCCTGAAATGTCAGTACAGGACAGGGGACAAATTGATCAACTATGGGACATGTTCCGTATGTAAGGGATGCCTGGCAACCCTATTATAGCTGGACACTCATCTGATGCTCCATCTGAGTTGAGTCGGTATGTGCGGCGTACAATAAAAGCTGATCCTGCTGTCTGTCCTGAGGCTCTGGCTGCCTGCGCCAGTCTGCTTCAACACTTGTAGTAACCTTTCGCTCTACACGTCTCCATAAGCCGTTGCTGGGCTGGACTCCTGGGCCCTGACTGAAGCAGATCTACGAGTCAAATGCCCGTTCACGTTTGCCCGCTCTGATTCACGTTAGCCGTTATTTCAGTAGAGCTGCACGTGTTTGGTACGTTGTCAGCTATATGACCGGATGGCTTGACTTGTGGATTACGCCCCACGAGTCAGGGGAGATTTTCCTCCATGGATGTCGTTGATGTTGTTTGCTGTTATCCATCCGCCATTGGTCACCGCTGACGTCTGCTCTATCTTTATATAACCTTTATTTCTTATTATCTCCGGTCTGCGTGAAACTGGGAGATTACAGATTTTTTTTTTCTTGGCCGTCTCTACATAATACATGGGGGATAGTAACATATTGGGGGAAAAACCAAAAGCGATTTGTGGGTGGAGTGTTCCTTTAAGGATTCGGATTTGGAGTAAATCATCCGAACATCAATAAAGATTATTTTGTTGATGGTGTAAAGATTCCTTAAAACGTTTTTCCATCTCTACAGGGGATCTTGTTAACAATCTCATTGCATTTGTCTGTCTGTATGTATCCTTATTTTGAATTTGAAAGAAAAAAGAGAGAGAAATGTATATAAATATCTGCATAAGCATATTAAAAGGCGTGGGGCTCTTGTAAGCAATTGATTATGAGGCTGCTGTATTGAGCTGTACTTCTCTGTGTGCTCAGTAGGTGGCACTGCTCTGCTGGCTAATAAACATGCCGCCCTGGCTGTGCCCGCTCTCCGTTGGACTGACTCGCCTCTCTGCTCGTCTTTCTCTGCCTCATTTAGGAATCTATGGCCGATTTCTTCAATGCCCAGATGCGTCTAGCTGGCCTGTCACAGGCGCCAGGCAACCCGGTATTGGCGGTCCAGATAAACCAAGATAAGAACTTTGCTTTTCTTGAAGTAAGTATGTGCTTTGTGTCATTCTTCGTTCACATGTTTTTAAAAAACATATACAGGGTGAGTCAAAAAGATGTTAAAACTAATGGTCCTGCTGTGTATCTGCTTATATACAATTTTTGTGCCACATGTGCCATGTGTCGAACGTGATGGCGAACAGCTTGACACATTCCTGTAAATCATCTGGCACATATGAAGTACGTTTTGTGAGTAAATTGTTTCTGCCATTCAAATGTTAACATCATTTTGACTCACCCTGTATTTGCAGATGGCTGGACAGATTAGTTTCTTAATATGAAAAGACAGCAGCATATAATGCAGTTTATTAAAATAATATTTCATACAATCAAGTCAAAACGTAACAAAACTAAATTCAAATGAACCCCCTGCCATCAGAAAGAGAAGAAGACCAACAGCCAGAATTAACCAATTGAGAGTAGTTAAAGAGAGAATAAGATTTTTTCCAATGTCAGATGGCATATGACATCAATTTAGCCGCTGACTTCACAGAGGTGGGCAGGACAAGTCAACGTGCCGATGGAGAAGTAGAGGCCATGACAGTCTACTTTACAATGCTAAACGGACAAATCACCTACGGTGGGCTCAGACTGCCCTCCGACCACTTCTCTTTCTGTTGCAGATTTAATTGTACGTGGTGTGGCATATGGCCCGGACACAGACAGGTAGACGTATTTAAATCACCCACAACACGTTTATTTACACTATATAATATTTACAGAAGTGCACACACAACCCCAAAACTCCCCCCAAAGTCCAGGCCTCACAACGCCTCTCTCTTCTCTTCAGGCCGCCTCTGTTCCTCTCCCTTCTTCCTCCCGACTCCAGCCCCCGAATGGAGGGAGGAGGCCCAAATTTATCCCCACCCGGATGTGCTTCAGGTGCCTACCGATAATCTTCCACTGGCACTCACTCCCCAGTGTGGCGGAAGTACCGGCTGCGGACCCGGAAGCACTCCGGGTGTCCCTGGTCTTCTTCCCACCAGCACTTCGGGGGTGTGGCGGAAGTGCTGAGGGCCAGGGCTCCTCAGGAATTGGGGTGCCCCCTGACGGTGACCACGGGCCCCTATAGGGTTGAGCATCTATTCTGTGTTCCCGTGGTCCCCAAAGCCACCAGGGCGGTCACCCTCTCGTGGTCTGGTCTACCTCCCCCAGCCACACACCACAGTGGATACATTTATCTTTGTGCCTATTGGTCAACACTCAATAACCCATAATGACAAAATGAAAACATATTTTCAGAAAGGTTTGCAAATTTATTTAAAAAAAACAAAATCAAACACTGAAACCTCTCATTCATAAAAGTATTCAGACTCTTTATTTTCTAAAAGGCAGCAATTCTAGCTTCAGGTCTTCCTGGGTAGGTAGGTCTCCACGAGCTTTGCACACCTGGCTTTGGGCTCTTTATCCCGTTATTCCCAGCAAGAAGTCCTGTCAGGTTCTGTTGGATTGGGTGGGACGCATCTGTGAATGGCCAACTTCAGGTCTCCCCGCGCATTACTGTGGGCTTTAAATCGGGCCTATAAGAGCCATTTTCCTAGTTCTATAAGATTCATGAATATTCTACTAGATGACGTAAGTAGAATTGTATTGGTATATTCTTGGCATTTCTAATAGTTTTGACTAAACCTTATTCTTCAGACAGTGACCAGCCTTGCCATGTGTAAGGTGTAGAAGGCATAAGGTTTTAAACTGTGCCAACTCGCCTACGGGCCTTTTGATTCTGTGAAACAATTCTAAGAAAACGGCGCTTATTTAAGTACTGAACCGTACACTTATGGCATACAGAAGAAGAAATTAAGAACCTTTAAGTGTAGAAAGAAGAAGAAGAAAAGAACTTTTAAGTACAGAAACAGTCAAAGTTTCTCAAGAAAAGCTAAGTTTAGAGAAGTACATTTTTCCTTTTTTGCCTTTTATTCTACGTGTGTAACTATTTTTTCTTTTATTCTTGTGTGGATTATTTGCTTTTAACTTCCACTAAATATTTTTAAAACAAACTTTTGGACTGAGAGATTTCTTTCGGCAGCGCGTTTTACCCGTGCTTGACCTTGCCTTACACTTCGGCGGCTACAGGGCCACTTGAGGACATTAAGAGACTTTTCCAAAGCCACTTTGGGGTCATTGGCATATTGAAATTCGCACCGTTGTCCAAGTCTGAGGTGGCCTGCACTCTGGAGCAGGTTTTCTGTCTTTGGTTGCATTTATCCTTCTCTCCATGCTGACCAAAATCTCCCTGTCATCTGCTACTGAGAAGCACCCCTGTAACATGATGCTGCCACCATAGGATGGTATGTGACAAGTGCCAGGTGTTTGGTGGGACATTGTAATAGAACATTAGAACATTACAACGCTAGGAGTTCAGGTGCGGTCAGATCAGACCAGAGCATGTCTTCCCTCCTGCTCTCAGAACCCTTAAGACGCCATTTGGTAAGAGTTGCCACCGTCTAGCCACTCTACTGTAAACACCTGATTGGTGGACTGCTACTGAAGCTCCTTTTCAAGTGACCATTGGGTTCCTGGTCACCTCCTTGCCCAGTTTCTCAGTTTTGCCAGATGGCTGATTCTAGGAGTCCTGGTGGTTCCATTTCACGGTTAATGGAGGCTACTGGGATGGGTTTTGCCCCTTTGCCCTGATCTGTGCCACACCCAAGTTTGATCACAGAGGTCCATAGAGAGTTCCTTGGACTTCATGGCTTTGGCTTTTGTCCTGACATGCTGTGCTACACAGAGGTTTCTAAATGATGTCCAGTCATTCAGCTCGGCTTGCCACAGGTGGACTCCTCTCAAGGAGAATTGAATGAAACAGAAGACACCAGAGTGCCACACCAAAGGCTCTGAGCGATTTCAGGTTTTAATTTGTAAGCCGTTCTGAACCCGTTTCTTCACTTTGTCGTGAAGGGTTACCGAGTGTCGTCTGACAGGCAACAATGGCAGATGTGTCCATTTTTAAAATTAAATCTATGGCACAGAAACGTGTGCAGGACATGGAGTACGCTCAGGCTGGACTTGGGCAGACGTATTGTGGTCGTCTTCATTCCTCTCATTACATTTAAATGCTGTGTGATCTGGCAGGCCGAGGTCGCCGTCCGTTGTGGATGATGTGATGCTCAGCTGAAGGCTTGCTGTTGTGTTATACAATACAATACAATACAAATTATTTTTATGTAGCCCAAAATCACACAAGTAGTGCCGCAATGGGCTTTAACCGGCCCTGCCTCTCGACAGCCCCCCAGCCTTGACTCTCTAAGAAGACAAGAAAAACTCCCAAAAAAACCCTTGTAGGGAAAAAATGGAAGAAACCTCAGGAAAGGCAGATCAGAGAGGGACCCCTTACTGGGTAGGCTGGGCGTGCAGTGGGTGTCAAAAAGAAGGGGCTCAATACAATACACAGAACAGAACAAATCCTCAATACAGTATAAAAATAAAAATTTTACAAGTACGGAGCAGAATTCAACAGTAGATGATATCCCATAATATGATTTGGATTTGTTCAGAGTCCTGGAGACCTAAGCCATCAAGCTGCCTCCCCCAATTGGCCATTCCACAGCTGAGTCGGCCAATCCGATGAAAGGACCCCTCTACCCCACGATTTCTGTGATCCTCCATCAAAGATGACTTAACCTTAGGCAGGCACAACAACTTGGCAGGTGGGCCGTGGCACCGAGTGCCACATTTGAGTACAGAGAAGAGAAAAAGAACAGGTGAGGGTTAGTAACAAATTATAATGATCATGTTACTTCTGTTTTAGTGCTAATGACCAACAACAGAGATGGAGTCTGCGCATTTAATCAGCAGCTCTAGTCAGGGTGTGCCAAACTGAAGCGGTGAGTCTTCAGCCGGGGTTTGAAAGCTGAGACCGAAGGGGCATCTCTTATAGTAGCAGGCAGACCACTCCACAGTTTAGGGGCCCGATAGATGGATACTTTATTAATCCCAAGGGGAAATTCACATACTCCAGCAGCAGCATACAAAAACAATATTAAAATAACAAGTGATAAAAATGCAGGTGTAACAGATAATAACTTGTATAATGTTAATGTTTACCCCCCCCCACCCCGGTGGAATTGAAGAGTCGCATAGTGTGGGGTCTCCTCAGTCTGTCAGTGGAGCAGGACGGTGACAGCAGTCTGTCTCTGAAGCTGCTCCTCTGTCTGGAGATGATCCTGTTCAGTGGATGCAGTGGATTCTTCATGATTGACAGGAGCCTGCTCAGCGCCTGTCGCTCTGCCACGGATGTCAAACTGTCCAGCTCCGTGCCTACAATAGAGCCTGCCTTCCTCACCAGTTTGTCCCTCTTCTTTATGATACCTCCCCAGCACACCACCGCGTAGAAGAGGGAGCTCACCACAACCGTCTGGTAGAACATCTGCAGCATCTTATTGCAGATGTTGAAGGACGCCAGCCTTCTAATGAAGTATAGTCAGCTCTGTCCTCTCTTGCACAGATCATCAGCATTGGCAGTCCAGTCCAGTTTATCATCCAGCTGCACTCCCAGGTATTTATAGGTCTACACCCTCTGCACAGTCACCTCTGATGATCACGGGGTCCATGAGGGGCCTGGTCCTCCTAAAGTCCACCACCAGTTCCTTGGTCTTGCTGGTGTTCAGTTGTAGGTGGTCTGAGTCGCACCATTTAACAAAGTCCTTGATTAGGTTCCTATACTCCTCCTCCTGCCCACCATAGCAGTGTCGTCAGAGGACTTTTGCACGTGGCAGGACTCGGAGTTGTATTGGAAGTCCGATGTATGTTGGCTGAACAGGACCGGAGAAAGTCCAGTCCCCTGCGGCACTCCTGTGCTGCTGACCACAATGTCAGACGTGCAGTTCCTGAGACGCACATACTGAGGTCTGTCTGTAGTCCACGATCCATGGCACCAGGTGTGAATCTACTGCCATCTCTGTCAGCTTGTCCCTAAGAAGCCGAGGTTGGATGATGTTGAAGGCGCTAGAGAAGTCCAGAAACATAATTCTTACAGCACCACTGCCTCTGTCCATGTGGGAGAGGGATTGGTGTAGCAGGTAGATGATGGCATCCTCCGCTCCCACCTTCTCCTGGCATGCAAACTGCAGCCGGTCGAGGGTGAAAAGCTCGACCTCCCACTGTTATTTTATTAATCCTTGGAATCCTAAGCAGGCTGGCATCTTGAGATCTTAATGTGCGCTCTGGTTTGTAAGTCATGATAAGTTCAGACAGGTAAGCCGGACCGCGGCCATTTAATGCTTTATATGTTAAAAGGAGGATTTTAAAATCTGCCCTAAATGTAACCGGGAGCGAGTGTAAGGATTTAAAAACTGGAGTTATGTGTTCGTATCCGTGCTCATCTCCTCCTTTTCGAGATTGTTAGGACATCCTTTTTTGAGGAACACACAAGCAGCAAATTAGTGTGTTGCAGTCGTCTTGTGTCCCCAGGCGCTCGGCCAGGTCTACTTACAAAGTGAAATTGAGTCCAGCCATGTGACACTGGGCTGCCCAGCGCCAGACCGATGGCTTTTACCTTGAAAGGTATTAAATAATTGAATAGCTACTGAGTGATGTTTCTACTCCTCGTGTCTGGCACATCATAGCGAAAATGACAGTAATGAAACACGGGGAAAGAAATGGCTGCCATTACTGGAATCTCTTTGTTCATTACAGCTTCATAGTGGGGTTATGCACAACTAGTTGAGTTTGTTGATTTGTTTTGCCTGCGTTTTACTGTGGGAATTATTGATCACTAAAAGCTGAAAACCTTTCAAGATCACAGATGATGATGGCCAGCGGCCTCTTAGTAAAGAAGGCCTCTCACTCGTCAAATGCTCTGTTTTCCAGTTTCGCTCCGTGGATGAAACGACCCAGGCGATGGCTTTCGATGGAATCCTATTCCAGGCCCAGTCCTTGAAAATTCGAAGGCCGCACGATTACCAGCCCCTCCCAGGGATTTCAGAGCAGCCCTCCTGTCACGTTCCAGGTATGGTGAGCACTTCGGGGAGTGTGTGCCGATGCCATCTTTCAAGAGTGGCTTTCAGATTGGTGTTTCTCTCTCTGTCTGTCAGAATGTGGTGCTCCACAGTTTTGTATTGGTATGAGTGACCCTTCAGTTAGTTCATCATATTGTTACATTCCTTAATTATTTATTTAAATCATCTTTAGTGTTATAACCTTCAGAGGGGAAAAAAGTAGAGTTTGGGGACCGGGAGGTAAATTTTAAGTTGGTCGACTGAGCGAAGTTCGTAACCAAAAGTCCATCCTGTCTTGTCACTGATATCAGAAATCACGAGTCTCTGGCCAAGTCCCTGATGCTGCCAACGCCGTTAAAGTGTAACGATAGAACAATCGGACAAGAAGAGGCAATTCGGCCCACCCAAAACTCGCCAGGCCTGTCCACTTCATTCAAGTTCTGAAAGTCGTCCTGTCCACCACACTACGTGGTCGCTTATTCCAAACGTCTGTGGTTCTCTGAGTAAAGAAAAAACTTCCGACTGTTTGTGTGGAATTCCCCCTTGACAAGTGTCCAGCGGTGTCCCCGTGTCCTCGATGAGCTCATTTTAAAGTCACTGTCCCTTCATCATTTGAAACACTCCAGTCAGGTCTCCTCTTAATCTCCTTTTTCTTAAATGATGAGTTGGTGCCGTGTCAACTCTAGACACGACATTTACAACTGAGGCCAAACCGCGCCATCTTGGCTTCATGAGACCAGAAATTCTCGTTTCTCGTTGTCTGAGGGACTTTCAGGTGCCTTCATGCAAACCCCCAGGCATCCGTGGGCCTCCATAAAGCCCGGGTGAGTGGAGTGTTGCAGTGATGGTCGTCCTTCTGGAAGTTTCTCCCATCACCATTCAGGTTGTTTGGAGTGACCACTGGGTTTTTGGTCACCGCTCTGATGGACATACGAAATCTGACAAACGAATGAAGCCCATTCAGTCCATCGAACTCCTTGGTCTCCTCCAGGTCCTTCTTTAAGGTTTCTGCTTCAACAACAACACCACCATTTATTTGTAGAGTACATTTTTATACAAATGACGGAGCTCAAAGTGCTTCACAAGATGAAGAATGAAAAACATCAAAATAAGATTAGGCCATACTAAGTAACAAAGAATAAAGTAAAGGCTGATGGCCAGGAGGACAGAAAAAGCAAAAAAAAAAAAAAAAACTCCAGACGGCTGGAGAACCAAAACAAAATCTGCAGGGGTTGTGAGGCCACGAGACCACCCAGCCCCCCTAACATAAATGATCTCAAGCAGTCCTCCTGGTCTTCAGGCTTCACATGTAAGTAATGAGACGACAATGCTGATGATGGTCATGTGGACCTCTGCCCTTCAATCCATCAATTTAGGGGCTGCGCGGCGCCCTGATCAGGTGGTGGTCCCGCAGATCGGCACCACAGAAAACCAGTAAAAGAACAGCAGAGAAAGTAGGGGTCAGTACGGATTGTGGAGATACGATAAAAACGATAATTCAGTGCATATACAGAATATCAGGTTACACTAAAATGAAGCCATGAGGAAGCCATGTTACAATAACAAAAGGCGCTATACGAGCGCTCAACCCGACGCAGACAGATGCAGGAGGCACACTGATTAAACAAATAAATGTTTTATTGTCGTCTTCTTCTTCTCCTTCCCCGTTCCCACAGGCACAACACAGTCCAAGCACTAAGCACACACACACTCCCAATACTTTTCTTCTCTTTTCTCTTTCTTTCTCCTCCCGACTCTCGCTCCTGGAGTGGTGGCTGCTGGCTCCTTTTATAGCCCACCTGATGACCTTTTTCCAGGTGTGGTGGAAGAAGCACCCACATGGGCACAGGAACAACTGCAGCACCCCCTGGCGACACAAACATCAGATCCCAACAGGGTTGTAGAGTACTCCATCTCCCATGGAGCCCTGCGGGAATCCGAGGCACCACTGCCACCCAGGGGGGCTGCCATCTAGCGTCCTGGGGGAGGTGCTGTTCTGACAAGGCTTGCTCCCCTGGTCCATACAGTGAAGAGGCATCCCGGCCGTCTGTGACACAGTTTTTTTTTTTTAAAGTGCTCCACCGTATTAGCCTGGCAACCTTCTATTGGTGAACTCATATTCCAGATTTGAGGTGCATAACAGCAGAAGGCCGCCCGCCTCACCACATCTTTGAAGTTTAGCTCTTGGAATTCTAAGCAGACCCTCATTTGAAGATCTAAGGTTACGATTTGGAGTGCAAGGTGACGGGGCCTTCCGAGATACAGGATGAAGTGCGACGATTGAAGGCTTTGTACACCATCAGCAGGATTTTAAAGTCAGTTCTAAGTGGCACCGGTAACCAGTGCAGTGACATCAGGATTGGGGTGATGTGTTTGGATTTTCCCTTCTCTGCCCAGTCACTTAGATTGGCTGGCTGGCCAGCTCTAGGAAGAGTTGTGCTTGATCCAAACGTATTCCGTTTAGGAATTATGGAGGAAACCTTCAGTGCTGCAGAACGTTTTTTTGTAGCCTCCCCAGACCTGCGCCTTTGACACTGTCCTGTCGGTGAGCTTGGCGGGCAGTTCCTTTGGACCTCCGGATTGGTTTTTAACTCAACTGAAGGACCTTCTCTAGCCGGGAGGTCTTCCAGTCAGACGATAGGTGGACACTTAACAAGCTGTGGAAACATCTCGGTGATGGCCAACAGAGTGGGAGTCAGCTGAGCCAAATTACGTGTGTCATAGCAGAGGGTCTCAATGCTTGTGTCACTGTCATGTTTCAGTTTTTTTTTTTTTTTTTTGCTTGTAATACGAGAAATTCCTAAAATCCTCTTTACGTTTTATCATTCTGGGGGTATTGACTGTTGTTTAATGAGGGGGAAAAATTTCAATTTCAGCATATAAGGCAGCAACCTAAGAAAATGTGTAAGAAGTGAAGGGGGGCTTTGTAAAGGCGCCGTGTATAACGGGCATGTTTGTCTCCACGCATATGACGTGATATGGAGAGAGCGCTACAAAACGCCCCTCTTTGTGGCTGTTTTACCTCCTTTTAGGTGTTGTCTCTACGGTGGTCCTGGATTCTCCACACAAGCTCTTCATTGGAGGTTTGCCTAATTACCTCAATGACGATCAGGTATTTATGGCGGTAAAAGAACAATAGAACCATTGTATTTTGTATGAATTTTGTTCAGTTTAAGTTTTGAAAAAAAAAACAAGTTAACATCAAGAGGGTCACAGAGTCTCTAGGTGGGCTTTAATTCATTTATTTTGTGTATGGGTGGTGGTGTGTTAATTTGAGATTATGTGCCCGTTGACATTTTTCTTTAGTGTTCATTTTTTTAGCCAAGAACAATCACAAAGTGCCTATTAATTATTGGATGTGTTTTATTTTATCTTATTTATTTGTTTTTTTTTTATTTTTTTTTTTCGAGGTAATTTTAGTGCAGACCCTAATTTAGAGAGAACATCTCTTAAAGATGTGAGTCTGAAGCTTATAACGATGAACTGTACGATCGCTCGAAAGGCTCCAACTGCAGCTTTACTGGACGTGAGGCTGTTTCTGGGAAAAAAACAAAGGTGTGCGAGTTTATTATGGATTGAAATGTAAGGGGCGGGTGCTGGAAAACAGAACAGAACATTTCTGAAGGTGCTCAGTGGAGTTCTCTTTATTGTTAGGTAAGTCTCAGATTTATTACCATCTCTGCCATAAGATTGGCAGTGGATGGCGCAGTGGCTTGTGGTACGCGGAGAACGGCGAGTGGTAGGCAGAGACAGGACACTGAAGGATGGATGGATGGATGGATGGGAGGAGAAGCCTGTCGTCTCTGTGTGTGTGTGTGTGTGTTTACACACACTTCAGTTCTCCCAGATTTACGAGACGCCCCACTGGCGTGGCATGTTGTGTGTGTAAACAGACAGAAAGGCCTTGACATGCAGGAAGTGTTTCACCTGACAGAGCCTCGTAGTGCCTGAACGCGGGTGTCGACGGGGCCTCCATGCTGATCTATGTATGTTGTGACTGGCTGTCAATAAATACAGTTGTGCTTGAAAGTTTGTGAACCCTTTAGAATCTCCTATGTTTCTGCATAAATATGACCTAAAACATCATCAGATTTCCACTCAAGTCCTAAACGTAGATAAAGAGAAACCAGTCAATAAATACTCTACTAACCTCGAAATATTTGTTATTGTGTTACAAGTGGACATTCGCCTCTGATTTAATGTCACGGTCACCTGTATGTGTATACCGATCTCGCGCACAACATCGTGTAAAAGCGTAGATGTTAACGTCACTGCGAAACCGTTTGTGTTGAACACGTGATTGATAATAAATCATTCATAGTCCTTTCATACTGTGCCATCTCCGTCTGTGTGCTTTACCAGTTGAGTATGTGGAAATGTGGCTCGTGTTTTATTGTTCAAATGTTTGTGTCGATTCATCTTTGCTGTCGGCATGTTCTTTAATGTTTAAACGCTGATTTTGTTAGATGTATCAGTATAATAAATATATGTTTAACTTTATCGACATTTACATTTTCGTTCCCGTGAGTGGTTGTGTAGGTAGGGGCCGCAGTGCACTGCTTTGCCTGGGGGGCCTATAATGCTGCTAAGACGGCCCTGAGGTATTCCCTGCAACAGAGGACACTTTTTTGGATGAGCGTAAAATTAAAAATAGACATCTGGTCTTTCTGTAATTGCAGCGTTCACCAAACACAGTCTTGTTAGCCTTCAGAGTCTGACGACGTGTGGCGAACAAAACCAATTGCAGGTTTGCCACCTGCTGTACCACTGACTACTAAGATCTCATTTAAATAGCAGGGAAGGCCACATGCAGTGGCGTGGCTAGCAGGCGGAGGTCTGGCCCGGACGGCACATTTTTGGGGGCGGCATTATTGGCCAGAAGGCTCAGTACGGTTTGTGTGCAAGCACCAGGGTTTGGAAAAATATGAATGAAAAAAGTCAAATTCTCTGATTTTTATCCACAAATGCTTCAAAAATCATTTTCAGACTGTCATCGTGTGATGGCATCAGACACAGCAGTTGAAATTTAGGAGGCAATAACAAAAATAAACAGACATGACTCCGATAAGAATTTCTAGGAAGATAAACAACTCATTTACAATTTATAATTTTGTTTCGTTATCAACCAGAACGCCTTCTTGCTCTGCGCAGTAAACATCCCCACCTATCACTTGTACACCACACTGGTTCTGGTTTTTGCAGCGTAATTATATTAAACTAATAATTAGAACACGGCTTATCAGTGCGTCTGTACTTTATTCTTGTCTAGGTGATGCTTATAAATAATTATATGTGAAGCATTTTTGCTGTTTCTCTATATATGAATAAATCTATGCAAAATTTATCTTAATTTTTCTCTATATGTCATTTTAATTTTCTATTTAAATAGGTTAACATATTCAGATATGCTGGATGGTGGCAAACTGAAGCCCCGTCCCGCCTCGAGTAGCACAAACTTGAGCTACGCCACTGGCCACGTGGTCCAGTTCAGTGCCCACCCCAGGCAGCATCTGGCAATAGGCAGGATTCAGCCTGGAGGGAGGGGGTGCCAGTCCGTGGCAGGGCGTAGGTAGATGTGCAGGGTCCTTATTGTCATGTGTTACCTCCAAGGGGCCTCAGTGTCACTTCTTCCAACGGCATCTTCTGTTTCTTGACCCCAATAATTGGACTGAGCAAAGTACTGCCATTGTTGTAAATATCTGGAGAGCCGTCATACCCTTTTTTTTTTTTTTTGAGAAATAAGTTGGAGCCTTTCTTGTTGGTCAATCTGTTTCTACCTTGTGTGTGTGTGTAAGCATTACACATGTCTGCTTCTTAGTGCTAATCACGTACTGTGGACAATCCGCGCCTAGCTCGCTACTCGTTCTGTTTGCACTCGGCCATTCTCTAATGTTAATGGTGCCCACAGGCCGAGCGGCCGTATTATCAGCGCCCATCACAAGCCTCATGCCAGCTGAACTTCCTATGGCTTCACCTATTGATGTCGCTTGTGCTAAAGTTTGTTCATGGATAGGAGTAAATGTGCATTGTCACTAAGAATGAATGTTTGTCAAGCCACAAAATGACAGCTTTATTGTAGTTGAAACATTCAGGGTGCCATTTGTTTATATGAATGTGTTTGATTTGGATTGGCTTAGATACAAGTTCAGTGTTTTAATCAAATACAGTAGTTGTATTGTCAATAAATTAAAAACAAATCTTAAATTATTAATTGTTTGTTTAAGAAATTTACATTTTGCCCGAGAGTAAATGAAAGTCAATGAATTGCACATTTAGTCGTATCTGTATCAGTAACCATATCAGGACTAACATGGCTGCCTCACAGCACGGGCCACAATCGTCAGTCCAGCATAGCTGGCAGACACGTCACTGTCCCTCAACATATATATATATATATATATATACACACACACACATATACAGTCAAAGTAAAAAGTATGTGAACCCTTTGGAATGATCTGCTTTACTGCATGAATTGGTCATTAAACGTGATGTGATCTTCATCTGAGTCGCAGGTCCTGATCTACACGATGAGCTTAAGCCAATGACACACAAACAATTCTACTCTTTCATGTCTTTATTTTACGAACGCATTCAACGTTCACAGTGGTAGTGGAAAAAGTAAGTGAACCTTGGGATTGAATAACTGGTCGACCGTCCTTTGGCAGCAATGACCTCAACCAGGCACTTCCTGTAACTGCAGATCAGACCTGCACATTGAATTTTCGCCCCTTCTTCCCTGCCGAGCTGCCTTAACTCTTCCATATTCTTTGGTTGTCTTCTGTGTGTGGCTCTCTCTCTTCAAGTCACTCAATAGGATTGAGATCTGGGCTCTGACTGGGCCGCTCCACAAGGCCGAGTTTGTTCTTCTGAAGCCATTGTGCTGTGGATTTGCTGTGATGTTTGGGCTCGATGTCCTGTTGCATCACCCAGCCTCTTCTGAGCTTAAGTTGACGGACAGACACCCTCACATCATCCTGCAGAATTTGTTGATAAACTTTTGAATTCATTTTCCCCTAAATGATGGCAAGCTGTCCATGCCCTGATGCAGCAAAGCAGGCCCAAATCCTGATGTTCCCTCCTCCACCATACTTTACTGTAGGGATGATGTTTAGATGTTGATATGCGGTGCCTTTTTTTACGCCAAGTGAAGTTCTGCTTGTTCCTCCCAAATAGTTCAATTTTGGTTTCTTCACTCCACAAGACATTTTCCCAGTCCCGTTGTGGAGTGTCCCAAGTGCGCGTTCATCAATGTTCTTTTTGGATAGCAGTGGCTTCCTTCTTGGTGTCCTGCCATGGACTCCTTTCTTGTTCATTGTTTTGCGTGTAGTTGACTCATGAACAGAGATGTCAGCCAGTTCAGTTCTAATGACTTCTTCAATTCCTCTGCTGTCACTCTAGGGTTCTTCTTTACCTCATTGCCGACTTTGCGTTGAGCTCTTGGGGTCATCTTAGCAGGGCGGCCACTTCTAGGCAGAGTACCCACAATACCAAATGGTCTCCATTTATAGACAACTTGCCTAACAGTAAACTGATGAAGATCTCAAATCTCTGAGATGACTTTGTAACCCTTTCCAGCCTTCTGTAGATTATGTAACAATTCTCCATCGTTGCTCTTCAGACAGCTCTTTTGTGCGAGGCGTGACTCCCATCTGGATGTGCTTCTTGTCCAAAGCTCAAACTCAAACTTTATCGTGTGTTTGATCAATCAAAGTAATTCTAGGCCACCACACCTCTGAACTCGTCTCATTAAATGGACTCTACGTGTGCAAAATTCGGACTGCATTGAGCTTTTTCAAAAGTCATTAGCTTATGGTTCACTTACTTTATCCAACCTTCAGTTTCACAGTTTGAATGATTTATTCAATACGGTCAACAATTCTCTGAAATTCTGTGTATCTTTAGTTCTAGGATACTTTGTGTGTTCATTATGGTGACGGACATGGAGATACGACCAGGTGTTATATGGGAATTAGACAGAAATAGAGAGAATTCCTAGGGGTTCACATACATTTTACTTTGACTGTAGAGATATAGATAGATATATATATATATACACACACACACACAGACAGCACGGAAAATAAGTATTTAATGCGTCAATGTTTTTCTCAGTAAGTATATTTCTAATGGGGCTATGGCACTAGGGTGCTGTACCGTGTTGGCCATTAAGAATGTAGTGTCAAGTCAAGCAAAATGACGCCTTTTATTGGCTAACTAAAAGATTATAATATGTAAACTTTCGAGGCAACTCTGGCGCCGCCTTCGGTTGAGATGTAATATGGGGGGCTAATGGGGCCGTTGACATGAAATTTCCACCAGACGTCGGTAACAACCCAAGTAATCCAGATGTACAAAGAAGTCCATAAATGAAGTGATGTGTAATAAAGTGGAATGCCACCAGAAATAAGAATTGAACACGCTTACTGACATGTATTTCATACTTAGTAGAGAAGCCTCTGTTGGTGAGCACAGCTTCAAGACGCCTCCGATATGGAGAAGCGAGTCGCATGCATTGCTCAGGTGGGACTTTGGCCAATTCTTCCACACAAACCTTGAAGGCTCCGGGGGCTGCTTCTATGAACTCTGATCTTCAGTTCTTTCCATAGATTTTTCAATGGGATTCCAGTCAGGTGATTGACTCACTGGGCCATTCTAGCAGCTTGATTTTCTTTCTCTGAAACCAATTGGCTGTGTGTTTTGGGATCCTCGTCTCGCTGAAATGACCCCCTCGATTCATCTTCAGCATCCTGCTAGATGGCAGCAGATTCTTATCAAGAATGTCCCGCTACATTTCACCATTCATCCTTCCTTTAATTATGTGAAGTCTGCCAGCCCCACCCCATGATGTTCCCACCTCCAGACTTTACTGTTGCTGTGGTGTTTTTTTGGGGTGATGATGTGCAGTGCCATTTATTTCTCCTCCAAACATGGGGTGTGCAGTGACATCCAAAGAGTTCCATCTTGGTCTCGTCTGAGCAGACTCCACTCTCACAGTTATTTCATTGGTTTGTCCAAATGTTGTGCAGCAAACGTTCAACGAGCTACAGTGTGCTTGTTCTTCAGCAGTGGAGTCTTGAGCGGTGTGCCATGGAGGCCATGGCGGTGAAGGGCATTACTTACTGGACCTGCTAATTCCAGGCCTTTCTGAAGCTCTCAGCGAGTGGTCCTTGGCTCTTCCGATTATTCTTTTGACTCCTCTGTCGGAAATCTTGCGAGGAGCACCTGGTTGTGGCCAGTTTATGGTGACATGATGTTCTTTCCACTTCCAGATTACGGCCCCAATGGTGCTCACTGGAACATTCAGAAGACGTCTGTGACCAACGCCATCCGTATGTTTGCGGAGGTCTTTAGTGAGCTCTTTGCTTTGACCCAACATGAGATGCTTCTTGTAACACCTTGGTAATGATAGGCCATCACTTAGGACTAAAGCCACTGATATTCATAGGGGGCTATCGGGTTTGACAGCTTTCCGGTGGTTTCCGTGTCTTTTTGCCCCTCCTTTTCTTCACGTGTTCAATACTTATTCCCTGTGTCATTCCACTTTATTACATGTCACTTCATTTATGGACTTACTTGTTTTGATTTCTTTGTATGTTTGGATTACTTGGGTGGTTACCAACATCAGGTGAAAATTTGATGTCGGTAGCCCCATTAGAAATAGATTAACTGAGTGTGGCGGACGGCCTGACCATGGAAGAACAGGGAGAAACAAAGTATTTCCAGGACGGTTTCTCCCTCCGGGCCAACAGAGGGTTTCCAGCGGGGTCTACGGGTCATGAGCATGGGAGCTCAACCCTGTTGGGGCCTGTGGCCACCACCGGGGAGGCACTTGGACTTTTACAGGCTCTTATTTGGCCACATGTCCGCCATACCAGTAAGTGTGGCCAGAAGAAGCTCGTCGGGCTCCTGTACTCCTTATTACGGGTGCATCTCAATAAATTAGGATATCATCAAAGAGTTCATTAATTTCAGTAATTCAGTTCAGAAAGTGACACTCCTATATTATAAAGATTCATTACACACACACACAGAGTGAAATTTTTCAAGCGTTTATTTCTTTTCATTTTGTTGATTATGGCCTACAGGTAATGAAAACCCAAAATTCAGTATCTCAGAAAATTTGAATATGACAGAAAACCAATAAAGAAAAAATGAAATGTTGGCCTACTGAAAAGTCTGTCCGTGTCCACACTCAATACTTGGTCAGGGCTCCGTTGGCATGAATGACTGGCATGGAGGTGATCAGCCTGTTGGCCTGCTGAGGTGTTCTGGATGCCCAGGATGCTTTGATCTCGGCCTTCCTCTCATCTGCACTGTTGGCTCTGCTGTCTCTCATCTTCCTCTTCCTCACAGATTCTCTATGGGCTTTAGGTCAGGTGAGTTTGCTGGCCAATCAAGCCCAGTGATACACACCATGGTCATTAAAGCAGGTGTTGGTACTTTTGGCAGTGTGGGCAGGTGCCAAGTCCTGCTGGAAAATGAAATCCGCATCTCCATAAAGCAGAGGGAAGCATGAAGTGCTCTCAAATGTCCTGGTAGACGTCTGACTTTGGACTTGATAAATAAAACACAGTGGAGCAACACCAGCAGAGGACATGGCTCCTCAAATCATCACGCACTGTGGAAACTTCACACTGGACCCTCAAGCAACTCGGACTCTGTGTCTCTCCGCTCTTCCTCCAGACCTTTGACTTCCAAATGAAATGCTAAATTGATTTTCATCTGAAAAGAGGACTTTGGGCCACCGAGCTGTTAAGAGTCCAGTCCGTTTTCTCCTTAGCCCAGGTAAGACGCTTCTGACGTCGTCTCTGGTTGACACAAGGAATGCTGTGACGGTTGTAGCCCACGTCTGTCTGTGTGTGGTGGGCTCTTGAAGCACCGACTCCAGCCGCAGTCCACTCCTCGTCAATCCCTCCCAAATTCTTCGCAATCCTCTCAAAGCTGCGCTGTCCCTGTTGCTTTGTGCCCCTTTTTCTGCTGTCACGTTTTCCTTCCACTCAACTCTCCATTGATATTCTTGGACGCAGCACTCTGTGAACAGCCAGCGTCTTTAGCCGTGACCTTTTGTGGCCGAGGGTCTCGATGACAACTGTCAATGATTGGGTGGCCTACTGAAGCAGACTACTGAGAGACCATTTCAAGGCTCAGGACCCCTTTGGAGGTGTTTTAGGTTCTTTAGCTGAGTGGAGTGTCACATCAGGGGTCTACAACATTGAACTTGTTCACAATAATCTAATTTTCTGAGATACTGAATTTTGGGTTTTCATTACCTGCAGGCCATAGTCAGCAAAATGAAGAGAAATAAACGCTAGAAAAATATCACTGTGTGTGTAATGAATCGATAGAATATAAGAGTGTCACTTTCTGAACTGAATTAGTGAAATTAATGAACTCTGTGATGATATTGTAATTTATTGAGATGCACCCATAAAGGGAGCCAGTCAGCGCCACTCGATAGCCAGAGTCTGGAGGAGGAGGAAGAGGGCAAACCCTGTGGAGTGGCGGCAGAGAAGGAAGTGTATGGTAGTGAGTGGTGATTTGTGCACCGTCCGTGAAACGCTAAATAAACTGTCTGTGTGGCAGTTATGGCGGCCATACGCGCCCGGGCTTCACATGAGAAAAACGTCGACGCGCTCAGAACTTCTGTGCCCTGCCACGTATCAGACCAGCGTAAGACAGAAACGTTAAGGCAGATTGTTCAGATCACACATGCGCATGGACAGTTAGACGTGTGTGTGTGTCTGTCTCTTTACACTCTGTGTGTGTACATATGTACGCGCTCTCTTTGTGTGTGTGTGTGTGTGTGTGTGTGTGTGTCCGTCTACACTGTATGTGTGGGTCTGTATGTCTGTCTACACTCTGTGTGTGTGTGTGTGTGTCTCTCTGAAGCTTGAGCCGCACTGAGCGAGGGCGTCCGTTCCTGTGCCGTCATAACACACACGGTGATTATCTCTAAAGTGACGTGGACATCCTGTAATGCTTACCCACCTGGTGTGTCAGCACGTGGCACTGAAAGATGTTTAAGTTGGGGGGCAGCTGAGTGGTAAAGAGAAACGGAGAGCGCAGGTCCTGCAGCAGAGGGTAGGGTGGCTGTTTTACCCTGCTATGTCACTACTGATTGATACTCACAGCTCTTTCATTTTTGTTCCCCCACTTTGTCCCCAGCTAGGGGCCTGTAAGATCGTTAATTTGTTCAGTAGTACTGACCTACTGCTGCCATGCCAACATGTAAGACAAGGCAAGTAAGAGCTTTTGTCCCTCGAGCGGATACCCTCTCAGCCAGTGGCTCTGTCTGTCTGTCTGTCCGTCCGTCCAGCCGGCCGTGTGAGGAGCATCTCCTGGCTTTGAGGGTAGACTAAAGGGGGAAAATAAATACGTTTAATTCATCTCTACCGAGATTATAAGATGGAGCAACAGTCTTGTTGATGTTTCTGTGCACTGAATGAATTTGTTTCTTTAATTCTCTTAAAAAGGGTCCAATGTGTTTAAAGCACAACTGAAGGACAGGCTGCCTGGAAAGTGTGGCGACTTTTGGGAGCTGCCCGGCCACGGCGTCGTCTCTATGGCCAGTGAGCTGCGTCTCTTGCTTTTCAGCATGGGCGGCTCCTGCTGGTGACCAACTGACCGATGCATTTCTAGCTTTGTGTGATGTTAGCCTGTGCAGTCGTGAGCCACAGCTGTAGTCGCAGTTGCCGTTCCTGCAAGAGTCCGATATTCGGCCAGTTTCAGTAAACTGCTTGCTGACTGAAAGTCACAATGATGGCCTTCTTCTTCTTCTACTAGAGAAGTGTCACAGCGTGGGGGGGGGGGGAGTAAAGGCCTCTCTCCATCTGCGGACCCCTTCTGCTAAATAAGTGAGAGTGTTTGGTTGAAACTGAGCAAAATAAAAGGAGAATATAGAAATTCTGTATTGTAGTACTTTGTGTCCCGTGACCCAAATGTCACCGGGGAGCGGCCATTTGATGTGACAAAATTCAGCTAAATTATAATACATATTCATGAAATGAAATTATACTTAAGATCAAAAATTGGGTCCTATCGCCAGCAGTGATGTCCTTTTGGTGCCTGTTCTTGTTGTAGTGCTTTTACACTTTGGTTTTGCTTTCCAAAATTAAAAGAGTTCAAGTGTTTAGTTGCTGGTAAGGCCTGCACTTGTCGGCTTCGCAGGGTTTCATCGATTTTTCCCGTTTCCCCCTTTTGTGCAGGTTAAGGAGTTACTGACCTCCTTTGGTCCCTTGAAGGCCTTCAACCTGGTGAAGGACAGCTCAACGTCGCTCTCTAAAGGGTACGCCTTTTGTGAATACGTGGACATCAGTTTGACCGACCAGGTACTAACGAGACGCGTGCGCGCGTTCATTTGCTTCATTTACAGCAATCTGCTGCACCACAAGTAAAAGATGTCTGACGTTGAACTGAACTTGAACTTTACTGCCAGGCAACGCAGTCGCTAGGAATTTCACACTCAGGGTGGCGCCCATGGCAGACCTTCGCAGTTTCGCAGAGGGGTCACTGGAGCTGCAGTCATTGCTGTAGAGAGAGAAAGAGAGAGGGGTGAGAGCAGCCCTGACGGGACCCTGTGACCCCAACAGATCTGCAACAGATTTGAGATGCTGAAGAATCAGAAGTTCAGACGTTTTCATGATTACTGAGGTCGGCGCCACTGGCCTGTAATCATTTAGAAATGAAACTAGCTGTACTGCCCCTAAGTAACTGACGTAGGCCTCAACATATTTGCAGTGCACCGTCTATTGGAATGCATTTTGTAATGCATGCAGTCATAAAACGCCTGCCATTTTTCATTCCAACAGATGGTGCAAGACAAACGTTAGCACTGACTTCACAGATCCCATACCCAATTGTTCTAATGCATGTAAGTAACAAATCACCTGGCATTTTCCATTCCAACAGATGGTGAATCACAAACTTTAGCACTGATTTCAAAGATCCCATACCCAATTGTTCTAATGCATGTACAGTAACAAAAATGCCTGGCATTTTTCATTTCAACAGATGGCGCATCACAAACATTAGCACTGATTTCACAAATTGCATACTAAATGGCATATAAGGGAGACGTACCAACTAGACAGACACGCACATACTTGTCATTTTAGTAAGGTGGATAGTTTGCTTCTTGGGCCCAGGGATGATTGTGGATTCTTTCAAACAGGCTGGGACTGTGACTGAGGAAAATGTCTGTGAATATGGAGGCTGACTGATCAGAGTATTTGAAGTATTTCTTAGTTTTAATCAACTCTAGTAAAAACGTTTTTTTGGGTGGGAGTGCTGCTGCTTGCCAGTAAGGAGACCAGGGTTCACATTCCGGGTCCTCCCTGGTGTGGAGTTGGCATGTTCTCCCTGTGTCTCCTTCTGACACAGACATGCATGTTAGGTGAATCTGCGCCGCCAAATTGGTCCTAATGTGTGTTTGCCCTGCGTTGGACTGGTGTCCTGTCCAAGCTTTGTTCTTGCCTTGTGTCCTGTGCCAGCTGGCATAGGCTCCAGCCCCTAACCCCACGGTGACTCTGGTCTGGATTAAACAGGTTAGAAAGTGACATGGCATGACGTTTCTTTAGGGTGGCTTTTTAAAGTTCATATTTAACTTAACAATAAATGACCAGCGTGCCAACGATTCTCACTCCCCCTTTTCACTTTTAACCCCTCCATTCCTGCCAGCTTTTCCACCACTACTGCTCTAAACAAATAAACTGTCATATTTTTAAACCTTTCAGATGCAAGGTGATGTTTATTGTGATGCTCTTCACAGGCAGTCGGTGGACTGAACGGCATGCAGCTTGGAGACAAAAAGCTGATTGTACAGCGGGCAAGTGTTGGCGCAAAAAATGCCAATCCGGTTTGTACCCTTTTGTTATTATTGAAATAGGGGGCTGGCAATGGTGGGTAGTGCTGCTGTAGAATGAAACGTGTGGCATTTAAAATGTGCTTCTCGTGTTTGCTTGCGTTGTCCCCAAATGGACACCTGAGTCTGGCTGAGTGACAACTCTAAACTGGCCAGGTACGAGTGACGATGGATGTGTGTGGACGTTTGGGCTGTGATGGACTGGCCGCCCACCTTTCAAGCCCCTCACCACGGCCCTTTATAAGTATGAGTGGGCTCAGGGAGTGAACAGATTATTAATAAATCGATATTGTTAGGCCACCTGTGAGTAAAGGTGTCACTACGCAGGCTCCCAGCGTGCCCATTCCACACACATTTTGGTGATTATTATGTGAAACGCAAGCAGAAGAGAGCACAGACTGGCATGAGACTCTCAGACCCACTTGGCCTTCAGGTGTCGACGGGTTATTTGGCCTTAATGACCCCAAGACGGACCCCCGCCAGCCATCTCGCCAAACAGAGGTCCCATAGGGGATATTTTTATTTTTCCTTTTAGAGTTGCAATGGAGGTCTTGGAGGTCAGTTAGCTGGTCATCCAAGACGAGGGGTTTCAGGTTCGGTCCTGGGGGAGCCCGGTGGCGGTGGGCTCTCTCTATATCTTCTGTCCTAATGCTGTTCTTCACCAGTTTTTCTTTGCGTCAGTCCGGAGATGCTAAGTTTGTTATGTTTGATTCTAACGCTTGTTATGCATGTAAGTTGCTTCACAAAGTATTCAGACCCCTTATGTTTTGCACACTCTATTGTGTTGTATATTTAATTTTTAAATGGGCTAGGGGGCTTCGCTCGCCAACCCCCTGGGGGCAGGCGCCAGGCACATGCAGTCTCACAGGGCGTCAGGGTGCCCCTTCGTTAGAGAGAGCGATTGTATTTAAAGAGTTGGTATGTAGAGGAGTATGCGGGCCGCGGGCCGAAGACGGTTCGGTCCTCCACCACTTGAGTATTTCACCACAGCTGTCCATTTCAAATAGCAACAAATAATAACACGTAGCCATAAGTATACGTAAAAAAGTAAAATGTAATAAAAAATGACAATAATGCCTTGTCATAAACAATATTATGAATCCCCTGACTTTTCTCTTATTTTATTGGATGATTCTCTTCGTTCGTGATTTTTTTTTATTATCTGCAGCTCTCTTTTTGTTCATTTTCTTTCTTTCGGCGTTCATTATCAGCTGTTGCCGCCCTTTTGCTATTGCAATCTAACATGTGACCTTCTTGAACAGATGATTTGCTTTTCTGCCTCGCCAGTCTAACCGACTGCAGCACTGAGCGTGTCACGGGGAGCGCAGTCCGACTGATGATTGGAGGGGCGTGGTCAAGGCTGAATAACGCAGAAACTTTCTTACTGTAACGGAGAGATAAATTTGTCATTTTTGCCCATCAGGCTACATTCAATATCCCATAATAACAAAGTGAGTTATGTTTTCAGAAAGGTTTGCCAATTTATTAAAAACTCAAAAATGCAAATCTGTCATTGCTAGATATCCAGTCCTTTTTAGGAGCCCCTTTGGCAGCAGGTACAGCTTCAGTAGGTCAGCACAAGCTTGGCACGCATGGACAGTTTGGGCAGTTTCTCTCCTTCTTCCTGGCAGAAGCACCTCAAGCTCCGTTAGTTTGGACAGGAAGTGTCTGTCGACGGCCATCTTTAGGTCCCTCCACAGAGTTACGTCAGGGCTTTGACACTCAGAGGTTCATCCTGAAGCCACCCCGGTGTTGTCTACGTTGTCTGCTTCTGGTCACCCTGGTCAGGTTTTCTTCGAGGACCTCTCTGTGTCTGTCTGCACTTACCCATCCCTCAGTTCTGACCAGTCTCCCTGTCCTTGCACGATGCTGCCACCACCATGTGTCACCACAGGGGAGGATATTAGGCAGGTGATGAGCAGGGCCTGGTCTTCTTAAGATGTAGACCTTGACGTTCTGCCCAGCCAGTTCAGTTATTGTGTCATCAGACCAGACCATGCTTTGGAGCAGGGGTCCCCAACTCCGGTCCTGGGGGGCACAATGGTGGCAGGTTTTCATCCTGACCCTTCTTTTAATGAGTGATTTGTTTTTGCTGCTAATTAACTCCTTTTCCATTCATTTTAATTGACTTGCTCTTGAAGACTCGGACCCCTTAATTGTTTCTTCTTCGTTAATTAGCTGCCAAACAATCATAAGATACAAAATGAGCCAAAACAAGTGGTGTCCATCATACAAATATCTGAGAATAAAGAAAGGTGAAGGTCTCAGGAATGTTGATCCCCTCTTAGAAAAGAGAAAATCCGTAATTTTGGACATGTCTGCTGTTGCACAACGAGAGCAGCAACGAGCCGCTGAATTAAAGAGCGGGTTTAATAAACGACGAAAAGTTTGAGGCCCTGACTTAGGTGGTCTACTGTTGGCTCCTTCACTTCACATTTCATTTCTGTTTGGAAATGAAGCAACTCAGAGGAACGATGAAGAAATTCAGGGGAACAAACCTTAAAAAACAAGTCAATTAAAATGAACGGAAAAGGAGTTCATTAGCAGCAGAAACCGCACACTAATTAAGAAAAGGGTTAGAATGAAGGCCTGCAACCACTGGGGCCCTCCAGGACCGGAGTTGAGGACCCCCGCTTCAGAGTCCTGTAAATGCCCTTTACTCAAGTTTGGCTTCTGTGTAGCAACTCTTACCATAAACGCTTGCTCAGAAGGTGGGCCATCTGACTGGGTCGCCCATCTCGGCTGAAGCTCTATAAGAATGGCCACTGGGCTCCTGGTTACCTCCCTGACCAAACCTTTCTTGCCCAGTTCCTCAGTTTGGCCAGACAGCCAACTCTAGGTGGAGTCCTGGTGGTTCCAAACTTCTTCCATTTCCCGATTCTTGAGGGCCCGGTGCTCCCATGAACAATCGGAGCTTTAGAAGAGGTTTGCTCCCCTTGCCCTGCTATGTGTCTCACCGCAGTCTGAGGCCTACAGAGAGGTCCTTGGACTTCGTGGTCTGCTTTTAGTCCTCACCACGCAGCGTGAATCGTTTGACGTTCTATACACAGTCAATTCAAGTCGTCCACGGGTGGACTTAAAATCAAGTTCTGGAAACATCTCAAGGAGAATTCAAGCAAACCGCAACGGACCTGAGATCAGTTTGGAGTCCCACAGCGAAGGGCCTGAATGCTCGTAAGGTGGGGAGATTTCAGTTTTTGACGGCATGTTTCCACTTTGTCATTACGGGTTATTGAGTTTAGACTGACGGGCAAAAATGGCAAAATGAAATCTACGGCACTGTAAAGTGTTCAGGCAGCGAGGGGTCTGCAGACTTTCTGAATCCACGGGGTACGTTCCTCAGAAATTGACGATTTCACCTCCATAAATATTTTTAACGCTCCTCATATTTAAGTCATTTCTTGCTAATGAGCACTCACTTATTAGGCCAGATTTCCTCTAAATGTAAAGCTCTCATCCCGGACCGCTTTCTGAATGCAGAACAAAGGGACAGCTCGCTACAACAATGAGATTAATTAAAACTAAGAACGTCTACCTAATTGTTAAATGGGATTGAGTCGAAAGCCTGCGCAACAAATTGGAGACCAGAAAAAGGAAGAAGCCGTGCAGTCGAGGGTGGTGTGTTGATACGGTGGCTCTGGTGCCCGCCCAGCATGCGAGTACATTTGTGTGTGTCTGGGTTTGTATCAGAGAACAGAACGACCTGCGGAAAACCAGCTTAGTAGTAACGTGGCGAACGTGAACCGTCGTCAGGGCGCCCCAGGTAGTCTGAAGAAGACGAGGCCTTCATTGTGTGTGGGTAGGTAATATACAGTAAGTCACGGTGCCATCTGTGTGATATTCAGGACACGGCCACGGTGCCCATGCTCTGAGTATCTCACAGTTGGGGGGCTCCGGGTTTTAATTGTCATCTGTGTGCTCTGTCTTTAGATGGCCATCATTCAGACTCCTGTAACTTTACAAGTGCCAGGCCTGCAAACGCTGCAGAACACTGGCATGCCAACGGAGGTGCTCTGCCTGTTAAATATGGTCATGGCGGAGGAGCTGGTGGATGATGAGGAATACGAGGAGATCTTGGAAGACATTCGGGAGGAGTGCTGCAAATACGGAAGCGTCAGGTCCATTGAAATCCCCCGCCCTGTGGACGGGCTTGAAGTGCCAGGGTGTGGCAAGGTGAGGCTGGGCACTGCCCGTCATCTGGTTTATTCACTCCGATACCTCTGTGCAGGTAACTTGTGAAGGGGAGAAGCAGTTGGGTTAGGGAAGTCACAGCTGAAATAAAACAAAGCCACACACAGTATAAGGAAAGTTCTGAAATCAAACAGTAAAGGTCTTCTGGAGATGACACGGTAGCCACAACGGATAGCAGACGACGCAGTGGCTTATGGGTAATTTGTTAGTCTAGTCCAGGTGTGGGCAGTGCCGGTCCTGGAGGGCCGCTGTGGCTGCAGCTTTTTGTTCCATTGCCCAGTTTCTTAATGAGAAGTCGATATTATTGCTGATGAAGCTCTTATTACTTAAGTGACCCTTTGACTCTTTATTTTAGTGGTCTCGCTTGTTAGGATTCCCCACCTTTAATTGCTTATTTCAATCTTAAACAGCCGCTCCTTATTAGCAATAAGATGTACGAAGCAGGCAGCAGTTCTCCATCTCGCTTGTTTCCATTTCCATCTCTGTGTGTTCATCACGCACTGTTTGATTTAACAGAAAAAAGTGACGGACTGAAAATGACACATTTTAGGCCTTTAAATCATTTGGACGACATCCTTGGAAAGGAAAAAAAATCAACGATATGAGAACCTTACATTGCAGACTAACAAGCCATAAGGTCTGAGATTGGCAAGGATTGGTTTCTAATTAACTAACTGGGTTGGAACAAAAACCTGCAGCCACCGCGGCCCTCCAGGACCGACATTGCCCACCCCTGGACTAGACAGACATGACGGGCACTCTGAGTGATAGAGAGGGACAGAGAGATGTGAAGATCCGGCCACTCCGGTCTAGTCGAAGCCAACGCCAGACGAACATGCGGGTCGAACACGGAGGGCGTGAGACCTGCCTTTCTGTGTAGAGTTTGGCGGAGATGACGGGCTTTGTGGTGTGGCTTTGCAGTCAGCTTTGTGTATTGGCGTAAGAAATAGAAAGTTAAACTCCTACTAGTGTTTGCTTAAGTAGAATAGAATCCAATCTTCGGTGGTGTCGTCTTTAACCCTGCTCTACGGTCGCGGCCCTAAGTTTGGAGGATGACCCCAGTGTCTGCTGCTTCGCTGTTTTCACATCTTTCTGTCAGATGTTCCTCTTGTCTGCTGAAGTTGAATGACCAGCAGTTCAGACGTTGCAAAGGCTTTGATGGACGATGACATGAGGTTTATGCGCAGAGTCCATATCTGCAGGGTTGGCCCTTCTTTCTTTTTCAAGACCCCTGCAATTCGCCCTGGCAGGCTGTCTGCCCACCAACTTCCGGGCCCAATCCTGACTGATGCCAGCCGCCCCTTCCTGCGTCATCAGTGCTGAATTCACATTTTTTGGCAAAACGCTTCCATGCACGGCAGGCTCTCCTTTGCCAAAGTTACCCCGATTGCTCTAAACTTGTGCGTCGCCATCTTACATTCGTTAACTTTCGCTCGATTCCAAAGCAACTCTGAAGTGGTATTTTTGAATATCGGCTGACAATTTGACGTCTTTCTATTTCTTCCTAGATATTTGTGGAGTTTGCTTCAGCGTCGGATTGCCAGAAAGCCATGCAAGCTTTGACTGGGCGTAAGTTTGCCAACAGAGTGGTGGTCACCAAATACTACGACCCGGACTTGTACCACAGGCACGAGTTCTGAGGCGGAGGGCGCGGGTTCGGCTCCCTCCTCGCCTCAGTCCTGTGCGGCACTCACCTCGACTCCTTTGGCCTCTACATGTAAAGGAGTGCAAGTCCTCTTATTCCCTTTTACTGTTTAAAGTAAAATGTATTCACGTACGTATATCGGATGCTCCTGATTTATTTTATTATTATTTTGTTTTTCTTCAGTTAAACATAGAGAAATGTCTGGTAAAGATGTCCTGCATTGTGAGAATGTGAAAAGTTGAATTTCTGCGTGAACTTTGAATAAATGACTTATGACGTTTGGAAAAGCAAAGCAGAATGCGACTGGCTGATTCTTAGCAGGCGCCGCAGTTCGGTGAGCTCCCTTTTATACGTGCGACTCTGATGTTCTGACACCGCACTGGTGGGATGGCCTCTCATTCCTCTTCCGGCAGGATGCTGACTGAGGATTTGTTGTTCTCACATAAGTAGATTACTTTGGCTATTGAGTGCAGTAATTTGAACAAATTAAATCATTAATGGTGCAGTTTCCTAGCAACTCTTGTTGCCTAGCAATAAAATTCAATGCACTTGTTTAAAAAGGCCATGAAATGGGCCTGGGAAGTTAAGACGGGAGAACTCATAGGAAGAGTAGAGTGGGAGCTTCTGGGATAACGAAATAACGATTAGTGAGTGTGAGCGTGGCCTGCACAGGGCGGACCCCTGCCTAGTGCTAAGGGGGTTCTAGGGGGAGCATTTGCTGCCTCTTCTCAAGAACGGCCATCAACTGCTGGAGGTGAGCAGGACAGCAGATAGACGGATGGATGGACGGACGGGTGGTCCGAGTCCCCCTGGTGCAGTGCTGCACTGACATTGTGTATTGGGTTTGGTTTTTCTTTTTCAAATTTGCTGTCTTTCAATTTATTAGAAAAACAAAATACATGTATAAGGCCTCAAAACCAGACCCAGGCTCTCATTTATAAAACTTTGCAAGGATGTGAAACCCCTAAAACCTGAAAACGGGTGTGGCAAAAATAAAATAAAATATGCACATTTTTACACAATTTACCGTTATGAATGGCACACACCTTGTAAATGTGCACACATGTGAACCAGTTGCGTAGCTGGGGGGACATCTGACCTCGGGCGCAACATCCAGGGGACACCGAATTGACGTTCCCCATTGCATTTTGGCAAACAGGAGGGGGCGCGAAATCTTTGGCTGTCCACGGGCACTGAAAACCCAAGCTACGCCTCTGACGTGAACCCCGCTTGGCTGCCACCCTGAAACAACCAATCACGGACTATGCTAATCACCCTCATGAATATGCAATCACGATGTGGCAGAACTTCATTGGCTGGTGGAGCATTCCGCCTCCCACCCCCCACCCCCCTGGAGCATCAAGTCCTAAGCAGCACAGCATTGCAGCGCCCCTCCTCTGGGTTTTCGGGGGGGGAAGGCACAAGGTGCCAGCGTGTGAGTGGGCACAAGTAATGACAATGCTTGCTGTTCTGATGAGCGGTACAGGCCCTATGGAAAACCGAGGAGCTCAGCCAGTTACCGGACCAACAAGCCCACCACCACCGCCATGTCCAGCACCGTGCTGTCTGCCAGAGCTACTGGGAGTCATGAGGGGACTCGGGCCACGACATTTGTCAGTCCCATCTTGGCATGACTGGTGCATTAATGGAATGTCACGGGTTCACCAAAGCAGCTTCCTTCTCGCTAGATACCCTTCTTGCAATACGAGGGCAGTCAGTTGTTCCGATTACATTAGGAAAAGCAGACTCGGCCGCTAATCACCTCTTTACATTATGTTGGCAAAAGCATTTTTATGTGTGCACCACACGGGAAATAAATGTCGTCCCTTGTTAGTTGGTCAGGGACTTCCAGGGATGACGGAGTTGAAGCCTGACTAAAATGGTTCTGACCTGTCGGGCAGTTGGCCGAGACGTGATAACAGGAAGGCCAACGCAAACCGAGGAAAAACCAAAAATGGCTCTTCAGTGTAAATACGTAGCATCGGCCCTCTTGAAATGGCGTCTTACTCGTAAGTCGTACTCATCACTTCTAAGATTTAAAACGTTTGTGACGCCGACATGCGTTAACAGGGATTATCAAACGCGCGTTTAGCTAGTCTGCCTTTGTTTCTCTACTCGGTCAAGAGAGGAAATTGGAAAAAGGAAAGAAAGACAAAAGTAATCAAAAAGGCCCAACACGCCCGATGACCCGAGTTACTTAACTGATGAAGCGTCCAAATGCACCAACAGACGTCTGTTGTGACCTTATTTTGGGGGGGGGGGTCTGGTGCCTCCTAACCCCCCCAGTAGCCCCACTTATGATACACCGTTTGATGCGTCTCGATGTCCAATTCTCTTTAAACCTGAAAAGTCCTCGTTTTTTGACCATTTTGTGCAGGAAATGACCCCCCGATAAACTGTTAACAAGTAGGTGTCTTCAGCAAGTTGCACAGGCCACATCAGCCGACCCCAGGGGTTCACTCCCTCATGGGTTATCGGGGGGGGGGGGGGGGGCATGTGGAGTGGCATGCTATGGTGTCTCGAGGTTGCTAAACATGAATATGGTCCTTTTTGGTCGGTGGTCCTAGCCCTCTTAAGAGCCCACCGCGAAAGGTTAAAAATGACAAACGTCAAACGTAAGCATCTTGGGTATCATTTTAGACTTTTTAAAGGGCAGTGATTACGAATATGATATTTTTTGATCCTTTACTAGCCCTCTATGGATCTCAATCAGGAGGTGAAAAATAACAAACTTCTATCTCAGTCGAGAATATTTAACCATCATAGTGGATGTCAGGCAGGGATGGGGGTCCCTTTCCATACCTGGCAAAAAGGCCCAGGTGGCATTATGGCAGGAGTGTGAGGGTGTTCCCTGCCTTAGCTAGGAAGGCAGCAGAAGACTGCCAGTGCAGAACTGGGCACACTTGCATCCTGGGGTGGTCGACTGAAGAACAATACCCAGCTGGGAGACCACTGCGATGGAAGGACGGTGGGTATAGATAACCTGTCAGGACTATAGACTCCCCTGGTACGCTAGATGGCAGCATGCCTGGGTCAGGAATCCCACACAGACACCTGCAGGGCATGCTGGGACCTGTAGTGCTGTGGAGCAGCCCTGTTGGGATGTGTGGAGGGCACTAGAGGGAGCTGGCAGGATTAATGAACCCTACTTTGTGGGGCTTCCGTTTGACCCAGAAGTACTTCCAACAGACTATGCCCTTAGCACCGGATGTACTCCCAGATCCAAGATGAAAGGTGAGTTGGAGTTGAGGGAAAGAAAGAGAATGAATTGTGTTGTGCCACCGTCAAGGCCTTTTTTATTGGATATTTTTTATAATAAAGCCTGTATTAGAATCCAGGACTTGTGCAGCTGTCTAGAGTTTGGGGTGTTGCAGCGCCTCCCAGTGGCCACACCATTTAAACTAAAGCACACATTTTAATATTTCATATATATGACACAGCTCTTCTGTTTTTTTTAATGCACTTCAGCCTTATTGAAGTAAATCATTACATCTATACTAATAAAAGGCAAAGCCCTCACTCACTCGTCACTAATTCTCCAACTTCCCGTGTAGGTAGAAGGCTGAAATTTGGCAGGCTTATTCCTTACAGCTTACTTACAAAAGTTAGGCAGGTTTCATTTTGAAATTCTACACGTAACAGTCATAACTGGAACCTACTTTCGTCCATATATACGGCCATAGCCAGCAGCTCGGTCGCCGTGTGAGGCGGAGTTGCGTCGCGCATCATCACGCCTCCCACGTAATTGAGTGCCTGCCCATATAAGGTAAATATCCGCGGGTGAAGGACTGTGCTTAGCATATTCATAAGTGCAGCTACTGCAGAAACCCTCTGAATCTGAACAAGCCTTTGTACACATATCAATAGGAAAGCAAGGTGTAAAGCTTAAGTTTAAATATTCCGCTAAATATTCACAGGAAAATCCACAACTTAATACCGGGAATGCCTGTTAAACATCTTAGATTCACGAGTAGCGATTTGGGTAGTGAACACTTCAATGAATGAAACCTCTTATCTTTACAACGGTTGACAAACACGGAATGTAACTTGAACACAACATGTCCTCCAAATACGAACCTGATTGAAAGAAATAATGAGAATCAAATCCTTGATGACAGCAACACTCATACTGGTCACAAAACAATTACATTGACAATCATGTTACGTGATTTTTAAAATGTTTCCTTTTCTTTTTCATAACTTCTTTAACACACTACTTCTCCGCTGCGAAGTGCGGGTATTTTGCTAGTTTATTATAAAGACCCCGAATTGGTCAAGTCAAGCTGCTTTGCCTTACCATCCATATACAATATTGCAGCATACAGTGGTACAAATTAACGTTCCTCAGGACTGCATGCAACAAACACAGGATTAGTAATGAACTATACTGTACCATAAAGAGACAAATAAATACTATAGATAATAATAGATAGTAACAATAATAAATAGGAAATTGAAATAGATAATAAATAAATAACAATAACTAATGATAAAAATTAAGGTGGTTTATGCTAATTCAGACTTTCAAAAATGTATTTAATTTTGTCTGAAATCTTCCTCTTTAAGCGCACCTATTTACGGTATTGATGAGCACCCCAGGGCATTTATTTATTTATTTTAATTGGTATATAAATGGATGTCTCCGCTATTTGTCGGTTTATAATAGTTATTTTTTATCTAATCAGTAACTAAAATAAAGTTAACATTTTTCCTAATAGGTGATGCGGTCTGACTGAGCGCAAAGCACGAACACCAAATGCCTACTTTGTACCCCCGAGCGAGCCATTTGACTTCCCGGTGTTATATATCATTTAAAATAATGTGTCGTTTGTAAGGTACTAGGAGTTGACCCCCCTTAATGCCAGCAGGTCGCGTATCGCCATCCCGAGTCCCCTCGCGCTCCTCCGCTCTGAATCCCCGGGCGCGCGCCTCAGTTTCCAGAAGTCCCACTGGTCAGACACACAGCGAAGTCTCGCGAGAGCAGCACAAATTCCGATAGCGAATCTGGGAGCCTGCGGCTGACCCGCCTCCATTGGGAAGACTCGTGTATTAAAGGAAAAAAAAAAAAAAGAGAGAGAGAAGAAACGGGATCGAGGAGCTCGCGCCGTCGGGCAAGGCTGCGGGAAAGCGGAGGGCGCGAGAGTAGGCGCTCCAGTCCCAGTAGAGCCGCCTTGGAATCGAAAAAAAAAAAAAGAGAGAGAGCTGGAAAGTTGAATTAAACCGGGAACGCGCTGGCAGTAAAAGGCAGGTAAACGCGCCCCCACCTCCCGCGGCAGAGAGAGGAAAGTGTCCGTGCTGCGGAGGAGAAAGAAGAAGAAGAGGAAGAGGAGGAGGGCTTCGCCCCGTCAACAAAGCTCTCTGGGACTGGAAGCCGTCAGTCGGCAGCGGCTGCTCGCTTCGCCCTGTCTGGACCCCAACGACGAAAACAGGTCGTACCTTGGAGGCGGGGGGCATGCGGACCATGCATCGGGCGACCGGGCCCTCGTTACGGATCGGATAAGACCGACAAAAAGAAAACGCCAACCCCGCGCTTGTTTTTTGTCTCTTTTTACTTGTTTTATTTATATATTTTTTTTATAAACGAATCTGCGCATTCGTTTTTTTTTTTGTATTTTAATTCTACACACAAACGGGAGACAGAATGGCCGGCGCCAAGGAGAATCCCTGCAGGAAATTTCAAGCAAACATTTTCAACAAAAGCAAGTGTCAGAACTGCTTTAAGCCCAGAGAACTGCACCTCTTGACGGACCAGGATTTAAATCAGGTACGTGGGCTTCTGCCCCACCAGCCGCCGCCGCCGCCTGTGTGTGCTCGAGAGAGGGGGGCGTGCGAAGGCCGTCTGTCCAGCGGAGGGTCCCCGGCTTCGGACACGGCCTCTGACTGCCCGACAGATGCGCTGCTAGCAGTTGCGTCCCTCGCGTATACGAAAGAGAGCGAAAACCGAGCGGCTTTACTGCACGTCCAGCCAACGGAAAGCCGAATGACCGAAGCCGGGCTTCCCTTTTAAGAACGCCCGCTTTTACTCCACGTAAACTTCAGTTCGCTCCTCTTCCTTCCGTTCATTTTACTGTTCGCTAGTGTTGTGGGTCAGAAATCTGGCAAAATCCTAGGAGGAGTTAGCAGGCATGGCTTTGGGCTGAGACCAGCCCGGGGCCGGAGGGCCGTCCGGCACTCACTTCTTGAACCCGATCGCCCCTCATTTTGTCAGGTAGGGTCACAAAGCCGACACGCTGAACGTGTATTTCAAATTCAGGATTTAAGTAGTGCAAGTTCAACGTGTCGCCCCGTATTCCCCCACCACTTGTTATTTCCAATGGAGGTTGTCAGTTTTGGAATGCAGACCTGCTGTTACCTTTTTTTTATTTTTTTGATGGTGCGGGCTCATTGCGAATTTGAGAAAGCGGCGGACGCCTGGCCTTGTCCGTATTTGATAGCGTCATTATTGTCACACGGACGTCGCCCGGAGAAATTCGATATTTGGCCGATGCCTTTATTAAGATGAAGATCCAGTGCAGTTTGTCCAATTGATAGTAAAGGAGCCAGAGTGATGCCGTGGAGTGAGTAAGGGTCTCAAACTCCGATGCGGGGGGGGCGACCAGTTTCCTCATTAGTGATCAGTCACCGCTGCTGCCGCCGCCATAATTGGGGTCGACTTATGTAATTCGTTTTCTTCCCCAAAACAAATTAAAAGATTCAAAGCGAGCCAACAGAAGACCACCCAACCAGGGTGTCACTCTCTCCTGGAAAGGGGGGGGGGGGGGGTGTCACCATTTCCACTCCAAGCAATTTCCTATTGAACTGTTTATTTAATTGTAGGGCTTGTTGAGATTTAATGAAGCCCCCTTTTCTTATTCTATCTGTGGCTTGTTCTTATTGTCACAAAGTGTCACACCAGTCTTTTCCAAAACGGAGTATTTTGTGGACCCTCAGGTCTTCATTCTTTTCAGATATTTTTATCGAGGCAGATGTTGTACCAAAGAGGAGCGAGCAGGCCCGGGTGGTCTTTTTGCCTCATTTTATATCTCATTAGTCTTTTGACTCTTGTGGTTCTTTAAAGAAATCAAGCCATTTAAAATCTGCAAGTCCATGAGAATCGAGGCAGCCTGGTATGATCCGTCATCCTCGTTGGCTAATAACGGAGAAACCGAGACCCGCGGCCCTCCAGGCGCCGAGTTTGACGTCCCTGCCGTAGGTGTACCACCTTTTTTTTTTTTTTTTTTTTTGCCCCCGTGAAGGTTCCAGAAGGCACGTTTTCTTCAGAACTCCGCTGAGTAGGTGAGAACAGGAAGGTGAAGCGTCAAAGGGGTTCCTGACTTTTATTATTTTTGGTCGACTGCATACGGGGGGCCGTGTTCCGGTTACAGGGGGTCCTGTCTTGTGTGTTTCAAACCTTCTCCATGGGACCTCCCAGCCCCACCAAGTGCCATAGTGTGTGTGGTTCTGGTCGCACTGCGCAGAGTGGCAGCCGTTTTGGTGACCTTACAGGCGCAGAGATGGCTGCCCTCCTGCCATGCACTTTGGTGGTGACTGAAGTGGCCGCCCACTCGGCTGTGGCGAGTAGTGAATGTCATGTCGGCGTCTCCTCGCTCTGGCGCGTGACATCGCGGACTTAAAATGTGCCTGCCATTCAAACTGGGCCACCCCTGTGTTTACGTTACATGATATGGCACAGGAGCTGCCACCGAGGGTGGCACCTGGCGAGGGTGTAGCTCACACGTGCTCCCAGCTGCCAATCAGAAATGCCTGTGCCAGCTGAATCGGCTCTGAAAACGAGCCGATGGACTCTTGGAATGCAGCGTAGCGTTCAGCCCGGCGTGGGGGTGACGTTGGCGTTGTCACAATCTGTCCAGTCTGAGAAAGACGGGGTGAATGTCTTCTCACAGATGTGGCCCTGGCTGAGCGGACCCTCTGACGTTCACTGGTGTGGCAGACTCAGCTGTGTTTGTTCACATGATAGCCCCTCATTAGCGACAGGAAACCGGCATTTGCCAGAGCGAGCCAGCCTACTCCGCTGAACTGTGTGTCACCCTCTGTCCCTCTTCTGCCCCCCAGCCAAACCACACATTTCCAGTTTTACAGGTCATTGGCGTCGCAGAGTGAGGAGGAAAACAAAAAAAAAAAGGGCAGATTTCTGGATGAATTCACAAGAACCGCTCAGCTGTTTGTTGTGCTAAGCAAAATGGGGGGGCAGAATATCAAAAAATAAAGGACATGGGGGGCTGTGGGGGGGGAGTAGAGACAAGACCACCACAACCTGTATGACGAAGAACCGCCTGGGCTCACCAAGCTCCACTTTCATTCCCCACCATTTGCTATAATGGGTCCCGTCAACAAAGCCCACTGGGACTGGAATCCCCATGGAGACCCCCACACCCCCCCCCCCCCATCTGGAGGGTCACATTCATCACATGGATGGCTGTGTCCTCGCTTTGCTCCTGAGACTTGTCAGCTGGTGTTTAATGTTCTGTGGTGTGTCAGGCGGGCCTGGGCAGGTGCCAGTCTTCAGCTGATGGCCCACACAGCGGGTCTAAATGCGGATTGTGCCCTCCCTCCTGCGTCTTTTAATAATTAAAGTCGTTAACTCCGGGGTTCCCAAACTCGGTCCTGAGGCCCCCCAATGGCTGCAGGGTTTTATTCCAGCCGAGCTCCACATGTCGTGATGAAAACCGACCTCCGCCTTCAGGAGCGCACAGCAGTAGGAATTTTACATTTATAAGACATTTGGAAATCTTTTACTGGAAATCGTACCTCACTTCTGCTGCTGCTGTTGTTGTTGTCCTACTTTTTATTTTATTGATTTTTATTAAAATCAAATGACATTCCATACAAATAAGTCAAGTTTTACAAATCAAATTGACAGCCACCTGAGTGACAGAGCGCCAGGCCAGCAGGAAAAATAAGTAAATTAATAAATAAATAAATAAATGGAATAAAAAAGAGGGGGGGAGAACCCGCGTCCTCAATTTGGTATAAACGGCCGGCAGTGAAAGCCCCCCATGGTGCCCAATAAATCTGTTCATTCGTTCGTTCGTCAAAACACTTGGACGTGTGTACAGAGATTGGAATATTCTAGAAATACACACATCCAAGTGTTCTGACGAACGATTTCTAGAATATTCCAGTCTCTGTACATGCGTCCAAGTGTTTTGACGAACGAACTAACATTTATTGGGATAAAAAAAATTATATAGAAATGTACAGAAATCGGAATATTCTAGAAATTCATTTCTCTCTCTATATTAGAATATTCTAGAAATTCATAACATTTATTGGGATAAAAAATATAAATAAATGTATTTGTCAAAACTCTCGTGTTTTCCTTTGTCATGCCGTCCATTTAGTGCACATGTCCCCTCCATTTTAATCAGGGGTGGGTGCCCGACGCCGGTCCTGGAGGGCCGCGTGGCTGCAGGTTTTCATTCTCGCCCTAACCCTAATCCGTTTTCACTTCTTTTCCCTTCGTTTTAATAGCGACCCGTTTTTAAGGATTCAGTCCTCTGAGTGGATTCGTTTCTTCATTAAATGGCAGCCAAACAGAAATGAGCCGTGAAACGGCGAGCAGTTAAGTCAGGGCCTCCGACTCCAGCCAGTTACTTAATGCTGTTAATTTAAAGCCGATGTTGAACGTCGTGACTTGTCGCTGCTCTCGTTCCGCCACAGCAGACTGTTGATTTTCTGTTGTTTTTGTTTTTTCTAAGACCGCCGTCAAGATGTTTTGGTGGCCGAGACCTTCGCCTGTCTGTATTTTCAGGTGAGCTGGGCACGTGGCGGCTCGTTTTGTCTCCTTGTTGTTTGAACATTAGAACCCTCTAGACCAGTGGTTCCCAAACTCGGTCCTGGGGACCCCCGTGGCTGCAGGTCTTTGTTCCAACCAGCTTCCGTTTTTCATTGGACTCTTAGCCTAATTAAGTGAGCCATTATTTCCCAGTTTCAGTGTTTTGGAGTCAATGTAGAAATCGCAAACTAAATTGGGTAGATTTTTATTAAAATGTAATAAGCAGTTATATGGGAAATGGGTATTTTTGTTTAAGTTGTTAACATTATTTTCAACCTAATTTTAATTCTGCTTTTACAGGTGTTCTTGTTTTTTAATTGATTATTTACTAATTAGTGGGTCTGACACTGAAGTCGTTGCAGCTTTCATCATCCTGGGTGTCTGCTATGCTGGTTCTTCACTATTAGGGTTAAATGAAGGGAGCAAACTACAAAGGAAAAGGAGAAAATAACAGGAAAACAACCGAGAGTTAAACATTTACAGATTTGGAAAAAAACAAACATTTCTAAAAGTCTTACAACAGTATGGTTTTTACATTTATGTTTTTTTCTGAATGCAGAATAAGAGAAGAGTAAAAAAGACCAGCTAATTAAATTAGATGAGTTGTTATTGATTATTATCACTGATTGTGAATCTGGTAGGAACAAAAACCTGCAGCCACAGTGGGTTCCCAGGACCGAGATTGGGAACTAGTGCTCTGGACGAGAGCAGGCCATTCAGCCCCACAAAGCTCGCCAGTCCTGTCCTCTCATTAACATCAAGTCGAGTTCTGAAAGTCCCTAACGTCCTCCTGTCCACCACACTACCTGGTCGCTTATTCCAAGTGTCTGTCGTTCTTTGTGTAAAGAAGAACCTCCTGATGTTTGTGTGAAATTCACCCTTCACACGTCTCCAACGGTGTCCCCGTGTTCTCGATGAACTCATTTTAAAGTCGCCGTCTCGATCCACTGCACCGATTCCCTTCGTCATTTTAAACTCTTCACTCAGGTCTGCTCTTCATCTTCTTTTGCTTTGGCTGCTCATTAAAGAAAAAGAAACAACTAAGGGGTCTAAAATGAAGGCAATGCAAGTGAATTGGCAGCAAAACGAGTTAAGAAGGTGGTTGGTATGAAAACCTGCAGCCACTGCGGCCCTCCAGGACCAGAGTTGGACCCCCTGGCATGTTGTTTATTGATCGGGCCCTGCCAGGGTTTGAAAAACTTTTGCAGAGACCCTCTAAGTGCGAATTTGATTTTTTTTTCCCCCCAATGTCAGATAATGTTTAACATCAGTGGACCCCCCCGACTTCACAGAGGTGGGCTATGATTCTTCCGTTTGGGCGAGACCAGCCTTCGTACCAATAGCGTAGTAAAGGCCATCACAGTCTGTTTGTGAGCCCACCAGACATGGCTGCTAGTGGATTGTGACCCCCAAGGCTGTCTGATTTGACATTTTAAAGATTTTGCTCCAGAATGACGTTAATTTGGTGAGGCCGGAGCTCGACTGCAACGTCCGCAGGTTTGACCCTCGGCCTGGAAACGTTTTGGACCCTTTTGAAGGGGGGAGCTGATTTGCAGTTGAATAATCGTATGCTTTGTGCGAGTGGAGCTCGAGTGGATTCTGTCATGGCTGCCCTTCCTTCCACTCTGACTGACTGATCCTTTTGTTGTTGTCCTATTGTCTTATTTCTTTTGTTCAGTTTGCACCCTTCGTTGTGTCCTAATAATGATAATGAAAACCCACAGAAGTGACGGCCAAGTAGACGACACTGAAGGCTGCAATAAGTCGGGCGTCGGACCCCCTGATTAGGAGACGATAAGTGAAACAAGCAGAATGAAAATCGGGCTGACGATTTACTTAAAAAATCCTCCCCTTATACGTGCTTCGTGCATTTGGATACAAATTTACCAAACTTGGTTTTGGTTTTTTTCCTCCATTGACTGCAAAACACAGAAACTGGGAAATCACAGCCGACTTCATTAGCCCGGGAGTCCAGTTTTAAAAAAAGAAAACGAGACGTGGGTTGGCACAGAAACCCTGGGGGTCCCCAGGACCGAGTCTGGGAAGCACTGCGTTAACTTATTGTGCCCCTGATTGAACTCGGCTGTAATGCCACTGCGGCAGTGGGCGCTGACCGACCACGTAAGTCACGTGACCTGCTGGGGGGGCCCCCGAGGTGAAGCAGTGCGGTGAAGGCATCGGCTACCGTAGACCACCAAACCGGCTCAGTCCAGTTCAGAGCGTCCCGGCAGCGTGGCACACTTAGCCTTATGGGGGTAGAGGGCACCCTGGTGGCATTGTGGTGCCAGTCCACCGCAGGGCATACATCGCTTCTGTTTTAAACGTGGCACTGACGTTTCCATGCTTATCCTGTGGATGTGTGGGAGGACCTGTGACCCCAGCAGGGACCCCGGTATGAGTACAGCATTGGGTTGTGGGGGTCTTCTGTCCAGCGCCCAGGGGTGCTGGTATTGGCTCTGCCCTCCCCTCCCCTGGCACCGAATTCAATAGAGCGGGTTCAAGAATGAATGTGTGCCTGCATGTGATGCCTGCCGCGTGTCATTATTTAGAATAAAAACGGACCCGGCGTCCTTCATCTGCTTATCGCAGTCTGTTAACGGATATCGGCCCACCTCCATGTTTACTACCTTCTGGGAGCGCCCGTGAAAATCGGCGTCACCCTGCCATCTGTGGGACTTTTCCAGCGATCTGCTTCAGTTGTAGAGTTCATCAGACGTGATGCATCCAGTCGCTCTGTGACTCGGACGGGCAGTGGAGGGCCAGCGCATGGAGTGAGGAGTCCATTGGAGCTCACAGGCTGCCCAGAGAGCCCCGTCTGTCTGACCTCTCGTGTTTCACACGCTGTGATGGAGGAGGGGCGAGACTCGCTGTACCTTGTGACATGCTGGAAATGCCCAGCGATTTCTAGCCGCGGGCGGGAAGTTTGACGTCCCCTCCGACTCGACGTCGTGCGATGTGACGTCGGCTTTGTTGGTGCCCTGCTAGGCCGGGCAGCCTTAGACGGTTCTACCACATCGTCGTTCGGGGCTTGGTGGGGGGGGGAGATTCAGATAAGCAGCCTGCGTCTGCCTTTTAATTTATGAACCAAGCACTCTACCCTCGGGTTTAAAAACGGGCCGAATCGCAGGTCTGACTTGTGTGTCTGGTGAAGGTCGGCCATCGCGCTCTTAATGGCTAACACTGCGGACAGAAGTCTGTAAATGAGAACTAAAAGCCTACAAGTTGTTACTGCGGACTGAAAGGAGTCGGAAAGGCGGCGCTGCACAGCGGCGGGTTGGTTTGTCTGTTATGTGCCTCTGCAGTTGCTCATTTTTGAGGATTTTAGAACTTCTTTTTTTTTTTTGATGTCCCTTTTAAGTTTTCCTTTCTGGTTTGATTTTTTTTTTTTTTTTTTTTTATCCTAAATGAGTCCAAACTTCAAAAGTTACATTTGGCTTTGAAATAATAACCGTCTTCAATGTCTGCTCTTTATTATTCTTACCTCCAGCTCCAACGTCCAGGGCCAGCCGTGCCAAAAAGCCCCCTCATTTCGGTGTGGTGAAGGGCACGGGTGGTCCGGTCACTGGTCGGGAGGACACCCTTCGATGAAATGTGTGTGTAGATTGATCTAGAGATGTATATTTTATTTATTTATTTATTTAGGACCGTTGGGAAGCTTTCAGAGCAGGGGCACAGCTTTGCTGGTCCTGATTGGCCCATCCTGGTCTGGTGGGTGAAGCCCATTGGCTGTCTCTTCCTGTAGTTTTTTTTTGGTTGCAGGTGTATTGTTGGTGCTGCTGCTGCTCGTTTTTAAACATCTACTGCTTGTTCACGTCTTACCAGTGCAGGTGCTGTGATGTTCTGTGTAGACCTCCGCCTTAATGTCTGCAGTGTGCCATCTGTTGGAATGCATGTAGTAATAAAATGTACTGCATTGGTCATTCCAACACATGGCTCGTCACACGCATAAGTAGGAATAAAATGTATGGGTATTATGTGGGTCACTGTGCCACTCTTTGACATGAATGACACTGTGGCGGAGGGTTGGGTCCCTTACCCGGCTGGGATGCCCTGGTTATGGTAGGATTGAGTACTTCCAGGATGGTTTCTACCCCGGCCCGACAGAGGGCATCCCTTGGTTTGGTTATGATCATAGAAGCTCAACCCTGTTGGGGTCCATGGCCACCACCAGGGGGGCCCTATTTGTGTGCTGCTGGGAGAAGCTTGTTGGGCACCTGGAGTCCTTCAGGGTTCCCTATTAAAAGGGGGTCAGTTGCCAGCATCGGGAGGAAGAGGGCAAAGCCTACGTGGAGGACTGAAGGGGCAGCAAAGGGACTGTGGGGTACAGAGGGGAGTGCTGCCCAGCTGGTACATAAGTGTGTGTGGCAGGCTGAACCCATGTCCTGCCAGTCTGTGACGGGGTTGGGGCAGCTGTATGCACCCCGGTGGTCCACGACACCTCATGAGGCTCAAGTCTGAAACGAATATTCAAACAAGAAAAATGTTCTCCTCTGCTACTTACGACTGTTTGTTTGTAGTGATGGACAAGAAAAAATCGTGATCTGTTTTTATGACAAACGAATCTCGCCAAAATTCTGATATGGGAGACCCCGGGGGCGGGGCAACGGCGAAGAACAACAAACAACATTCACGTCCGATAATCCACACGTCGCTTATCCAGTCGTAAGCTCGCGGCATCCAGCAATTCATGGATTTGTTGTTAAAATCTTATTAAAGAAACACTTCTAGGAAATCAGTGACGTGCACTCAAATGGGATTGGGCTTTGGAACTGAAGACCCGCCTCCCCCTCTCCCTCCTCACTCATTGGTCCAAAATCCCGTCTTCCATTCATTGCCTGAATTTGCTTGATCCAAGGAGGCTGCGTCAAGCGTAGGGTTACAGCGCGTAGGACACGGGACGCTGTGGAGAATCCCGAAGTGCTGCGACCCGCACTGTTTAAAAAGCAAAGCATCTTGGGTACCGTAAGTAAACGTCTACAGTATCCGCCCCCCCCCACCAACCCCCCAAAGGTCCCTCAACGCTTGCTGTTGTGGGAACACGCCGGCTTTGTAGTCTTCACAAAACGAAAGTAACGCGCTTCAGTGTGAAATTGCCTTGACGTGATCAGAAGGGAGGTGAGCGGTGGCAGAGTGGCGCACCGGGGTAGCTCGAGTAAGTTGGGGGGCTGTGTTTCTGAACTGTCTGGGTACGGAGGTCCAAAACGCTGGTGTTGGTACTGGAGCCCAAAGCTTAGCAGCAGTCCAGCACTACCGAGGCGTTGCTCGTTCTGTAAAACGCCGCGTGCGGGTTGTTGGCGTAGTCCTCATCACAAAGTGAGAGGGCATCTGCACACGCAGGCCTTTTTAGTCCAAACGTTTCCTGTGCCATTGAGTAGGTGACCGGCTGAAAAACGTCCTCCTGCTGCCATCCTGTCACCGATTGGTCAAACAAGATAGTGTGCCCGAGTCTGCAAGCTGGCACGCCACGGGTTTGTATCTCCCTGGTGGTCTGGACAGGTGGGATTCTTCAGCAAAACAAAAGTGAGGCAGTCGGTGATGCTGTCCGCGTGTCCCGCTGCCCTGAATTGAGATTTTCGTTTGTATCTCCGCCGACTCTCATTTATTAAATCGGATGGTGTAAGAGTGGCAGCCCCCGGCCGTCTTAACGCATGGGCACGCTGGGCACTTGCCCCCATGCTGATCTGTGTGTGTTGTGACTTGCTGAGTGGTTATGTTAGGTAGGGGGGCCCAGTGCACTGCTATGCCCGGCGTGGGTGGGTTTTGGGCTATAATGCTGTTAAGTTGGCCCCCTTCTTTGGAAGTTGGTTTATTTCGAACTTCGCCAAAACTGCATAAGAGGCGCACAGGTTTGTGGTCTGAAGGGATTAGAGAAGCGGATTTCATGTTAATGTTGACAAAACAAACTCGTTTGTTCATTAAGGGGGATTAGTGGGCACCTGAGACGCACTGGAGGGGACGGAGTGGCCGTAACGGGAACCGAAATGTTACAGTGCAGCTCCGTCGAGACAAGGGCACCGGATGGGCTCCTCAAAGTGTGTGTGCCCGTCGGGCACGGACGCCCTGTACTTACTGCACCCACCCAGTGTTACAGGAGCAGGCCCCTGGCCCGGCCCAGTTAGGATTCAGGCCTCCCAGTATAGGAGCAGGTAGGGGAGGCTCTGTCATTGGCATCTTGGGCACATCCCGGTTCCTATTTGTTTTATATACACACACACACACACACACATTCCCTCCCCCCCCACCTGGAGTTGGTAGGTAAGGAGTCGGGTGAGTCGGTGACGCCGAACGCTTGTCGTGTCATGAAGCCGTGTGTGGAATGCGCCCCGTCACCTTTTTTTTTTTTTTTTTTTTTTCGTCCCGCAGTGACCATCTGCTCTGATGCAATCAGTCGTGTCTTTGCCCGACTCCCTGGCGTTGCTGTGGTGCAGATTAGGCTGTTTTCATCTCTGGCCTGCCCAAGTGCATTCTTGGCATTGTGCTCGGATGAACCGCACGTGCCGTAGGTGGCAGGTAGCGCAAGCAGAGCTGCCATTCTTCACATTTTTGTTGAAAGAATTCCAGACGCAGAGTTTTGTAAATAAGCAAATCTTGGAAATCAGATGTGGGCGCCTGACGCGCTCGCCAGCCCCTGTGGTCGCCGTCCGTTCTGCAAAGCGAAGTGCGTTTATCTTGAGGTCCGGTGAATGCCCGTGTCCTGGGCAGAGCCAAACAGTGCGGGCCCCGCTCTCTCCAACGTACCGGCCAGGCTCGGGTCAGTGTTTGTGACGGTCGCATTTGTCCAGTTTATCCACACAGTGTCTCTGCTACGTGACCACGTGACACCCCCAGCCCGTCTGTAAACCGCGCGAGACCCTCTACACGGTGTCCATGTCACGTGATACACTTGTCACATTCGACCGTACAGCCGGCCCTTTGATCACATGGCACACGTCCAGCTTGTCAACATGGCGTCTGTGCTGCGTGGCCTACTGGTCTCCTGTATCCATACCATGTGACGCACTTGGCCCAGTAACAAACCTGGGGCTTGTGCCATGTGATGCACACTTGTCTCTTCATGACGGGTTTTCTGGCTCGTGTGGCGCACTTCTCTTTTTGTGACACGTTTTCTGCGTCATGTGACGTAATTCTTTAGATGTAACTCTTCATCGAGTGGGCAGCCACTTCCTCCACCACTCATGTGCAGCCCCCCACCTGGATGATGCGACGGCAGCCATTTTTGTTCTGATCCGCTCCCCACACGGGTGAGAGAGTGCGAGTGAGCCAATTGGAGATGAGGGATGATTAGGGGTGCCAGTGTGACCGGACCAGGCGTTGCCCTTTAATCTCCCTGTCCGTGGTTTGCCCCTGCAGGCCTTCACTGGGGGGTAGCGAGTTTGAGAGACCCACTGAAGGCGCTGCGGTGACTGAGACCTGAGCCTGTTTTGACTTTTTGACGCCAGTGGTCCCACTTGATGGCGTCTCTTTGGCTTGTTGCCCGCTTTAGCCGACTGGTCTTTAGTTTTGTACCAGGATGCCCGCAGTCATGAGGGCCTGCTACAGTAGAGTGGAGTCCCAAGCCGATTGAGTGGTAAGCTGTGAGGTGTTGCTGAGCCTTTCTCTGCTCCTTTCCTAATTTTAAAGTGTGAGCCCCCCCCGGGCACCCCAAAGCGGTGGAACTGAACCCGTGACCTTTGGCCTCAGAGCGTTCGGCGACTTCTGACAGCAGAAATGCCCGGTGTGTTGAGTAACGGGACGACGACGTGACCCCTCGGACCTCCTCGTGCTAATCCATGGCAGTGGTGGGCTCGAGTCTCCCCCCTGCCCGGTGTAAGATTTGAATCGGGCCGCAGTGCCAGTCTGTGTCTCTCCAGATAGACGAGCGAAAGTTCCTGCGTCTCGATAGTCAGCCCAGCGAGTGTGTTTGCGCAGAGGTGTGTCCAACTGTGCAAACAGGAGCAGCGCCGAGTCGCCCTTACGTGTCTGGGTGTGCCGTGGGGTTGAGACGTCTTCATCATCGAGGCTTCCTCCTCCTCGTCAGTTAGCTCGTCAATCGCCAAGCTGTCCTTCTGCTGGGCTGATTTTCCCACTAGTGACGATTGTTTGGGATTTTGTCACGTGTCCCCAGGTCTGTATGGGTGGACGTGACTATCACTTGAGGGTCCTGTCAGAAGGCGACTTTGGAGGTGCCACCTTAAGGCCTCTGTTTCGTTGGTGTGATGGAGGTAGGGGGCCAAATGAGTGGTCACCCTGGCCAGCCTGATACGACACAACACAATTTATTATGAGCCCAAAGTCACAAGGAGGGCCGCAGTGGGCTTTATCAGCCCCCCAGCCTTGACTTGTAAGGGGGGGGGGGGATGGAAAAAACCTCAGGAAAGGCCGTTCAAAAAGAGAGACCCCAGTACAACACAAGTCATCCTCACTACGATAGAAATATGACAAGTGCAGAGCAGAGCTCAACAGGAGATGACATCCCATAATACAATCAAGCCGCCGCCTCCCCCCTATTGGCCATTCCACAGCACTGGGCCAGCCAATCGGATGACGGGAGCCCTCATTCTTCCTGACCCCGTAGTCCACGGTGACTCCCAGTATTCATTGCCATCATTTCCGTGTAATCGGATCGACTTGCTGCGGGGTCACCATTTGTGACGCGGGTCGACGGACGGGCGTCCCTGCTCCTGCGGTGATGTGTAGCGTTGAGCCTCTGCAGGGTCTGTCTGGACTGGCGAGTTCCACTTCTTGAGACACACACCATCCACGGGGCAGGTCGCCTACCATCGCCACCCTGAGGTGAGCCGACTTTGTCTCCCTAACTGCCCCCTGCTCAGTTTCTTAGCTGCTCCCTGGCACACGGCAGCCCGCCCGCCCGCCCGTCTGTCTGTCTCTCTGCCGTAGGCCGCTCCACTTCCTTGTGACTCATCTCGTTGCGACACTCGAGCCGAGCACTCGGTTACACTCGCCACTCACTAAGCTGTCCGCCCGGCTGAGCCTGTTAATTGAAGGTTTGGTGAAGCCCGGAGTTTACCCTCCAATTAGCCCTCCTCCTAAAAACAGGTGTCTCGTTGTGCCGCCCCGCTTCACTCCATTCCATGTTGCTAACAATAAAGACGGCCCAGAACAAGAGGGGGCAGAGGAGAGGGTTAACCAGACCCCTGTGACGCGAGAAGTGGGGCCGGGGGGGCGTTTAGAGAAACGAGCAGCAGAGCGAGATGCCCGTCTCTCTCGTTTCTCCCGTCCCTTTTAAGGCCCACAGTCACCGCACGTGACACTTGACATCAATGAAATGTCAGGGAGCAACATGGCTTTAAAAAAAAACAAAAAAAAACAAGGAGACGTTCTGAGGATGAAGGCAAAGAAAAACAACAAAGATGAGTAAAATCGGCACTTTGAACATCAGAACGGGTCTCCAGCAGGTTCAAGGGGGTGGGCATGAGCTGGAAGTGACCCTCCAATGTCCACGGAGCTAAATCATAGGGCAAAAAAAAAAAAAAAAAAAAATGTCACCTTACGGCGTGGCGCCTGCATAACCGGAGTCTGGTTTGACAGATCGGAGATTGGGGGTCCCCTCTTCGTCATTCCAAATGGCCGAGCATCGTGGGCTCTCTAGACGTCCTTGCTGTGAATACTCGGGGTGAGCCAATGATGTTAACGCGAACGGATTGTTTTTATCCTGGTCGATGGGCGGGTCGTGGTGGACCAGGGCTGCGACAAGGGGGGGATTGGGCGCCAAATTGATGAAAAATGAAAATAAATAAATTACAGAAGAAGAAAAAAAAGCCAAATGAATGTTGCAATGAAGCAAACGGACGATTTGCATCGGACGCTCTCTCTCTCGCTCGATACTCTCGATATAACAGAGATTTTAATGTCACAACTTAGATGGAGATATGAAAAGCTATATGGGATTTCATCCGATTTCGAATTTTTGAAATTTAAAGTCGATGGAAATATCCGAATGATATCAATTCAGTAGAATTCTTCTCAGCAATCATCGGACCTTCAAGCAGCCACACGTGTAGATCTGTTAAATAAATCACTTCATGAATGGAGTTTAGTTCACTCCTGTCCTGATGGAGACGTGCGATCGAGAGAAGTCCTAACACCGCCTGGGACTGTAAAACGAAAAATCATCAAAACGTATTGAAGATCGCCCGTCACTTGCCATACCTGACAATTTTTCCTGAGCAATTTTATCAGTCGAATTGACAAAACAAATGAATTTTGATCAAATAATTGGCGAATTTGCTTCACTTAAAAGCAAGAAAAGTAAAACTTTAAAAAAAGATTTTATATTGGGCATTTATTTAATTATTTATCCATTGTAATTATATGAAATTGTGTCTAAAGTATTATTGATATTTGTCTGTTATTTAAATTTAAATTACTGAAAAATTTGTAATATTCTAATTCATCCATCCATCCATCATCCAACCCGCTCTATCCTAACTACAGGGTCACGGGGGGTCTGCTGGAGCCAACACGGGGCACAGGGCAGGAAACAAACCCCGGGCAGGGCGCCAGCCCACCGCAGTGTCTAATACTTATTTTGTTTTTCTTTTGTTAAGGTTGGTGTGATTTTTATTTTTAATATGTGCAATTTTAGGTTCCTCTTACTATTATACTATTATTGTGTTCTGTGATTTTCATTTTATTTAATAATTTATTTTGTTCTCAAAGTCATTTATTTTTATTTAACACTTCTTAGTAATAAAAAAAAAAAAAACTATACACATAAGGGCACAAATGTATCCTCCTGCCTCGGGTAGTAATGCCCAGGGCCCGGACCGCTGCCATGGCCTCCCTGATTTGACACCCTGGGGTTGTGGGGTTTGCTGGAGAGCAGGAGAGTTCAGTGACCTGAAGGACCGAATGCACGCTGTGGTATCCTCCGTGTCCGCCCTTTAAGTGGCGCTGTAGCTCGTTGGTTTGTGTGTTGAACGTGATGGCGAACACCTTGAGACCTTCCTGGGGATCGTCTGGCACATGTGAAGTGTGTTCTGTGAATTAATTGTGCCCGCCATTCAAATGTTAACATCATTTTGACTCGCCCTGTATAACGATGTTGACTCAAACTCGTCCGTCATCTTCTTGTCGGGCCATCCTGTCCGTGTTAAGTCGGTCAGGGTTAGGGTGGTCCCGCTGCACGGGTCTTCTGTACCCTGGAGACTCCTGGGTTTCCTCGACTGCAGCCTTTCTCAGCCACTTGGGTCTAAAAGTGGGCCATCGTTTATAGTGGTGGTGGGCTGCCACTGTACCCATCATGCTCAACTGTGCGGAGGATCACACTCCAGTCACTAGGGGGGGGCACACACCCCCTGCTCTGGTACACACATGGGGGGGGGGGTGACGACACCCAAAGAGTTGAGAAACGCTGATCTATGAACTACTCTTCAGCTGGAGCGAGTCGTTCCTTCATTTGTTCTGTCGGTTTGTGTCGCGGCCGTTTAGCGAGGGACCAGCAGACCCCAATTCATCAGCGCGACCATATTTATTTATTTATTTATTTAAATTGCACATTTTCATAGAAATTATGTCGCTCAAAGTTCACCAGGCATGAATTCAGAAACAACGGCAACTTATTTCTTGTATCCCCCAAAATCACACCAGGAGTGGGCTTTAAAAGGCCCTGATTTTTGACAGCCCTCCTGCCTCGACTCCCTAAGATGAACCCTTGTGTGGGGGCTTAATGGAGGACGTCTTGGGGAGACTCCCATCCGAGTAGATTGGGCACACATTGGGTGTCAAGTAAATAATTAATAATAATAATAATTCTTTCATTCCTTGCATTTCTATACTGCTTGTCTCGCTACCCAAAGCGCTCAGCAATTTCAGGTTAAGGGCCCAACAGAGCAGAGTCCCTACTGGCATTTACGGGATTCGAACTGGCACCCTTCTGACTGCCAGTGCAGATCCCCAGCCTCCGAGCCAGGGGTAAATGCAGCACACCAAACCAAACACACACTCGGACCAGGATGGGCACCTCAGAAATACGATACACTCCTTGGCACCAGGGTGGGGCAGGCAGAAGCGAAGAGAAGCCCGTCAGCCGAGCAGCCCACCGTCATGAACGACGTCCCCCTTCTTTGACGCCCTAGTCGACCTGCACAGCACCTTTCGGCACAAAGCGTGTGTTACTCCATCTCAAAGGTGTCCTCCACCCGACAAATCGTGTTTGTGAGAGAAGTCGGTGGGTCACCACTGATGGGGTCCTGTGCTCCATGTAACCCACTCAGGTCAGCTGATGAACGGCGTCTGGTGATGCCATCCAGTCTCAAACCAGACCCTGTGTGTGTGTGTGTGTGTGTGTGTGTGTGTGTGAGAGCTGCCAGCTGGGGGAACGTGCGGCCCACCTCTGTTTTTGAAGTGTCGACTCCCTCAGTGTGTGCGAGAAGCTCTTTGAAGACCCTGGTTTGGTGAATTTCACTTCATATTGGCCGTTCGGTGTCTTTGTGACCTCGGAGGTGCCACTGTCTTGCATTTGCTTCTGCGCTCCTCACTTGTGATGATCAGTCTTGTCCTGTTGTCCTGTCACACTTGTTCCCAAGCAGATGACCTCTTTTGTAAATTGGTTTAGAAGGAGGGACTGCTAATCAAATCAAATCAAATCAGTGTCACTGAATGGGTGTCTATGGAGACCAACGCTGGATGACAGCAAATAGGAAGAGAAAAAACAAAATCCCCCATCAGTCAAGTCACGTAATCCACCTGTCAAGTCGGCCAGCTGTAGGCTCACGTTGGACAAAATGGACGCGTGTTATGTCGTTTAAATACGTCTGTGCAGAGGAGACCCCCTGACACTCGAGCTGTCGAGTTGATGACGGGACTCGTGATGAGGTGGCGAGGCAGGTCTTCAGTTCACAAGCTCGGCCATTTTAGAATGTTTGATGTGCTCCAGCGTTGGGCTCCATAGATGCCCAGTTTGGCTCTGTTCTCCATGAGAGAGAGACAGCGAGGGAGAACATAGAGAACCTCTACAAATAAATACACTCACACACATATACTGTGGTCTGAACGCGCATCAGAACGACTAAAAAGGGAACAAATTTTAAAAAGAAGGAAAACCTCTGACGCGGTCGTCCCAGCGAGGCGTGTAGCCGATGTTCTGAAGGACCCCCGTCGCGTTTGTAGACGCACTTCTGCTGAGTAGCTCCTGGTCCTGGGATGTGCCGCGTTGTTCATGGAGGGCTGGTCGTAATTCTCTCCTCCACCGTGACCTCCAGGGGGTCCGGAGTGCGCCCCATAACTGAGCTGGTAATCGTGCTTAATACGAGGCCCTTCCCTGATTGGATCCCGCTCATGACGTTTTCTAAATCGTCTTACACGTGTGTATGTGTGTTTCTCACAATAACAAGTCTCTACGTCTTCGTCAGTCCTGACGAAATGAGTGTTTGTTTTTGTTTGTTTGTCATATTTGCTGTTGCTGCTGTTTGTGTGTAAACGTGAGCTGCACATGGCCGACATGTCCTCTTCCCATTTCCGCCGATGTGCACGTGCCCAGGATTCGAGCTGGACGCCCCGATCTCTTTATTGTGTGCGCATTCGGCCTCGTGTTTGTGTTCGTCGTGTTAAGCGCTGTGGTGTTACGTTAAGAAGAGGCTGTCATGTTTGTGTTTTACTTTGTGTCCGTCCACCTGTCCCTTTCATGGCTCTCTGTCTCTCGTACGTCTCCTTTATTTGTTTAGCATCTTTAAAAGAGAGACAAACAGACACGAGCGGCTATCGTGGCTTTCTTCTGTTGCTCCTATGTAAGATGGTGGCCCTGTATTCTACTCTTCAGAGGCGCAGCGTCGTACGCGTTTCTGGTTGTTTTATTGCAGGCAGAGATACTTTTATTAACAACGTGAAGACGCTAGCGTGGACCGATTTTATCGCTTTCGTTTAAAAACCACCGTTTCCAAATAACGCCAAAGTAGCGTGTGTGTAGCTTAATGCTGTGAGTGTTAACGGCTGGACATTCCACTCGCACGCTCTCTGAACTCGGAGCTCCACGTCGGGTCGCTTTGTTTTCTCTCAATTGTCCAAATTGTCGAGTGGTGATGTAATGCTGACCTTTCACCTTTGTATTCAAACAGACTCTTGAATGAGGAATATCGGCGATAATAATTGATAAAGAAATTGTATATGTGTGTGTGTGTGTGTATTGCTATCCTGTAATTCATTTTGGGTAAAAGTTCCTCTCCGACTGCTGCATGGAGTTTTTAACCAAACTGTTGTTTTTTTTTTTTTTCTTTTCAAAAGATGTTAACATCTTTAGTGCGGCCGTGTTTGTCGAGGGCTTCCAAATCGTTCAGATGGAGCTACCAGACGAGCGTTCCAGCACTAGTGTGACTCCACGGAGCAAGTGTCGTCTTTAGGGAAATTCAATGCAAACCGTTCACACCAAAAAAAATAAGGGAATAAAGCTGAAAAGGAAAGAGAGGGGAGAAAGGGAGACTTGCGGTGTTCTGCTCGAGGACGAAGTATTGTTCAGTCATACAAACCGCGTCACATCAATGTTCGTAACGGTCAGAGATCTCGATTGCGGCCTCTCGGTGTTCTGCAGTTCTTTGTAACCGTCTGACTTCCGCCCAAGGGCCGTTCTAATTTCGCACTTGGCTGACGTTACAAATGTTCCCTTTTAAGTCGGTTAGTCTGAATCGTCCCTTAGTTATGTTAAGCTACATTATATTTAAGTTCAAAACTACGGTAAACTTCGCCTTAACCTCCACGTAAAGGAATGAGCCTCGCATTTAGACGTCCTGTTTAAGTCTGTAACTCGTCTCGTCTTCGTCTCTGTCATTGGATGCCACTGAGGAGGCAAACTTCACGTTTTCTTTCTTAAACGGGTCTGAAGGTAAAACGTACGTCCTGGTCGTTCTGAGATGCCGTTGTTTTGGTCGAAGTGATACTCATTTAATTTGTTTATTTCGTTCTTTATCTCCAGTTTTACTTTAATTGCTCCTTTAACACAGACCAAGTTTTAAGTCAAGAGCGAATTTGTGTTTGTCCAGTCCAGTCCAGTAACCCACGTGAACACTCCGAACTGGTAAAGTGGACCATCACAACTCGGAGCTCTGAATAGTCAGACAGTGCGTGAACATGGCGTAGGATTTGGGGGTCTTTGTCGTTTTCTTTTTCTGCAACTCTGCATAACAGGCGGCAAGGCCAGACGGCAAGTCAGCTCGATCGCAAGTGCATCGGTGCCTCCATCCTACAGCGTCTGTTTCGACAAAATCAAGAAAAGCGAATGACTCAGAAATATCGATCTGCTACAGTCTGCAAAACACTTGCATGTTACACTCTGGGGGGCGAAAACGAAAGAAAATCGGCCGTTTTGGAAACGATGGTAGTGCTCTCGTTCTGCCATAGAAAGATGAGCCATCGAGCTATCAACGGATTTCATTAACAGCAAGAGCTGCCGTTTATTTAAGAAACTAGCGGGAACAAAAAACGACAAACGGCCTGCTAGGAACACAGAATGAGACCCCTTGATGTAGCTGGTCAGCTGACGGCCTTTCCTCATTATCGTGTAGCTGCTGCTTAAGGGAAAAAAAATGAATCTCGAAAAGAAAGTCAATTAAACCGACAGCAAAAGTCAATTCAATGAACGACAGTAATTGACGACTAATTAAGAAAGTGGCTGAAACAGAAACGGGCCCTGACGGCGGCCCTCCAGGATTCAAGCTGGACACGCCAATCTTTTTATTGTGTGCGCATTCGGCCTCGTGTTTGTGTTCGTCGTGTTAAACGCTGTGGTGTTACGTTAAGAAGAGGCTGTCATGTTTGTGTTTTACTTTGTGTCCGTCCACCTGTCCCTTTCATGGCTCTCTGTCTCTCGTACGTCGCTTTTATTTGTTTAGCATCTTTAAAAGAGAGACAAACAGACACGAGCGGCTATCGTGGCTTTCTTCTGTTCCTCCTATGTAAGATGGTGGCCCTGTGCTCTACTCTTCAGAGGCGCAGCGTTTCATGTATCACTGAAGATCTGAATGCTTTAGCTGAGGGGTTCTTGTACCTTTTTAGTCTGAGGGTCTAATATAAGAACATCGATACTGCGACTGAGACCGATGGTGAGAGCAGAGCCCTACGTAGACTGGTAACAATGGCCTGTTTGTTTCCATCCAAGCATATTTCTCATGTGCACGTTGCTGAAAGAGAAAAGTGCAACGCAAGCATATTGTTCTCTATGCATCCATCCATCTTTATAACCCACTTAATCCAGCTGGCATCAGACGCATGGCAGGAACGAATCCTGGACAGAGCGCCAGATCATCAGTGGGTGAACACACACACACACACACACACACACACACACACACTCTTAAGGCCAGTTCACCTCACCTGCGTGTCCTTCGACTGTGGGAAAGTCGCGCAAGCACAGGGAGATCATGCCGACTCCGCCACGGGGGGCACCTTGTTAATAAAACGATGACGACCGCGGATTCGGATTCTGTAAACCTCTACGGCGGGTGTGGCCTGAAAATGTGGTGTGTTTTTGAATGGTTGCTTAGTCACATGATATCACATAGTCAAACTAACCAATCGATGTGGTTTATTTAGCTTGTCTTAAATAACATTGTTAGTATTATTATTATTATTATTTTTATTATTTTCAATAGTTTTTCTATGAAATCCACCATTAACAATATATTTATTTTTCTAAATGATTTTACAAACAGTCCCACCATTTTTTGGCTTTGATTACTCCGTTCAGTTAACTCCTTTACAAGGCCAGTGTGTGCGTGATTTGTATTTTATACGCATGAGAGAATAAATCTTGATGGATGATTTGGCAGACGGTCCCATCGTCAGGTGTTTTAATGCAACCTACCGAGTGACACGATGCTATGAAAACGCCCACCCGCCTCTCCCTTAACGGTTCCTAGTGGTCTAACAAAGGTGACCTTCAGACTTGTGCAATTTATCGGACCCCTTTAAAATGGCCTGACGAGAGGGGGTTGTTCTGTCTTTTTGAACACCCGTTCCTTACTGCGATGGCGCACCAGTTCAGTTGGTTTTCCATCAGGCCCTGGCACTGTGTTTTGGGTGGGGAATATCAGTTGACTTACTGACTGACCTGACTGATTGAACTCTTCGTACCCAGGGGGACATTTTGGCTTTTTGCAGACGCTCTTTAAATAAATAAATAAAATCGATAAGCAGACAGCATATACATAAACGCACAGTGTAGTTTAAACACACACCAGAGCGATGACAAAGAAGGAAAAACTTGTGACTTGGCACAGTGAGGCTTTATGCAGGTGTTCTCTCTACGCTATAATAAAACACGAAGGCCAGTCTGTCTCTCGCCAGTCCCTTACAGCAATCTGATTCGTCAGTTTTGCTTTGGTGATGTGATTGAAAGAGGAAGTGCGAGACACATGAGGTGGAGTGAAGGCATAGGGGGCATGCTGGGAGTCTCCCTCAAAGATGAGAGGTCTAAAAGTGGGCAGGAGGTGAGCTGGGGATGCAACGAAATGACAAGAGCCCGAGAGGTGGGCATTACGGGAATGCGCTCAAAAGCAAGGAGCACCGGGCAGGCGAGGTTCAGACTAACGAGGGAAGGCACTGAAGGGCCACACAGAGCCAGAGATGTCAAAGGTATTCTGGTACATGGCCTTGGCAGGTCACATGACTAGTTAATTATATTTTAGTTCCATAATAAAGAAATCCTTGCGATACGGCGTCTGTTTTTATAAGCTACGTCTCGGATTGCAGAATACTGCGATAAGCCGTGTGTTAAATCCAGCAGCAGAGCGCCACTTGGCGTAACTGGGTGGAGTTTTACTACGCAATCGTGTGGCGACCAATCACACCTGGGAATGTGTGTCACGACCAGCAGTTTAAGAAGCCCCTCCCCTTTAGGTTTGGTAAGAGCGCAATCATTTAAAATCCTTTCCAGTAAAGGCACCAAGGCATGGAAGCCGCCCTCTTGACCTCACACCAGCAGTAAATCTGAATCCATGGAGTGTGTGGCACTTGACACACCTGGCGCGTTTGACGGGGTGAATCTGTGGATGGGCACTACCTACTCTACCCCCAGAGTTGGTGCCTTCCTCTGCGTCTCCACAGGGCACGTTGTAACATAACATTCTTCAAGCTGCTCAGTCCAATCTACGGTCGTGGGTGCCGGCGCTGGGCGCAAGGCGGGATACCAGGCCTGTTAAAGGCATAACTTGGCCGTCATGCTGGGCAGCTGGCTTGAGTTGGTTACACAAATGGACACCCGGTCAGCAAATCCCTCACTCGTTCAAGATGTGAGGTGTGACCAAAAAATACGCTGAATATTTAAATTAAGAATTACTACAATAAAAGACCCCTTGCCCTGACTCCCCCTCGCTTCAAACACACTCATGCCATTGTTCTCGCCACTTTGTGAAGCAGTTGTGGACGTCCTCTTTCGTGACAGTCTTCAGTTGCGCTGTCATGGCCTCCTCGATGTTCTGCGCGTCAATCAAGATCCCACATCAAGGTGACGATGATGATGGTGGTGTTTTTTTGACTTTGATGAAATTGCACAAGCTGAGTTTGTACCCAGGAACACTCTGGTGAACTCAAAGGGCTTATTAGGGCATTGAAGAAACACGGTGCATAGAAAAGGACCTGAGAAATGGGAAAACGACTTCATCCTCCATCATGAGAATGTTCTGTGTCGCACATCACTTCTGGTACAGACATGTGTGTCAGATAAAACAATACTACAGTGTCGTCCTCATCCACGTCATTTCACTGGGTCTGGCACCGTGTGACTTCCCCAAAGTCAAAATGACCATGAAGAGTAAACGTGTGGCATCAATTCAGAACGTCGTGAAAGAGGACGTCCACAACTGCTTCAGAAAGTGGCAACAGTGATGGGCTATGATTGGTCGAAGCGATGGGAAGTATTCTGAGGGAGAGAAATGGCAATGTGTCTTTTACTGTAATGATTTTTATTTTATTTTAAACGTTCACCATATTTTTTGATTACCCCTCTTATAAGGCGCAGAAATCAACCCGAAATGTTGATTGTGGTGAAAGCGCCATTAGAACACTCGAGATGAGAACTGGCCACTCAGCCCCACAAAGCTCGCCAGTCCTGTCCACTCATTAACATCAAGTCGAGTTCTGAAAGTCCCTAAAGTCCTCCTGTCCACCACACTACCTGGTCACTTATTCCAAGTGTCTATCGTTCTTTATGTAAAGAAAAACTTCCTAATGTTTGTGTGAAGTTTCCCCTTAAGTTTCCAGCTGTGTCCTCGTGTTCTTGATGAACTCATTTTAAAGTCACCGTCTTGACCCACTGGACTGATTCACTTCGTCATTTTAAACACTTCAGTCAGGTCTCCTCTTCATCTTCTTTTCTTAAACTGTAAAGGCTCAGCTCTTTTCATCTTTCCTCATAACTCATCCCCTGTAGCCCTGAATCAGCCTGGTCGCTCTTCTCTGGACCTTCTCTAGTGCTGCTGTGTCTTTATGGAGACCCAAACTACACACAGGACTCCAGATGAGGCCTCACCAGTGTGTTATAAAGCCTGAGCGTCACCTCCTGTGACTTGTACTCCACACGTCAAGGCGCTATATAACCTGACAGTCTGTTAGCCTTCTTAATGGCCTCTGAACACTGTCTGGAGGTCGATAGCTTAGAGTCCACTATGACTCCTAAATCCGTCTCTTAAGGTGGACTCTCGATTTTCTGACCCACATTGTGTATTCAAACCTCACGTTTTTACTTCCTATGTGTAATTCTTTACATTTACTGACATTAAATTTCATCGGCCACAAATCTGCCCAAGCCTGTCTGCTGTCCAAGTCCTTCTGTGATGATATAACGGATTCCAAATTATCTGCTAATCCACCTATCTTGGTATCATCTGCAAACTTCACCAGCTTGTTCCTTATATTCCGATCTAAATCATTTATAGATATTAAAAATAGCAGCGGCCCCTGCACTGCCCCCTGCTGGTCACCACCCTTAACATCACCAACTCTGATGAGGGTCCTCACACCATCACCCCCTGCTTCCTGTGTCTGAGCCAATTCTATGCTCCACACAATGAACTGCCACTTCTTTTAGTTTGATGCCCACCTTCTCAGGTGGCACCTTATCAAATGCTTTCTGAAAGTCCACATCAATCATCTCATCTGCTCCACTTGATCGTATCCTTTTGTTGTCCATCCATCCATTTTCCAACCCGTTGAATCCAAACACAGGGTCACCTTGTATGCTGGAGCCAATCCCAGCCAACACAGGGCACAACGTAGGAACCACTCCCGGGCAGGGTGCCAACTCACCACAGGACACCCACACACTAGGGCCAATTTAGAATCGCCGATGCACCAAACCTGCATGTCTTTGGACTGTGGGAGGAAACCCACGCAGACACGGGGAAAACATGCAAACTCCACGCAGGGACGACCCGGGAAGTGAAGCCGGGTCTCCTAACTGAACTGCAAGGCAGCAGCGCTACCCACTGCGCCACCGTGTCACCCCCTTTTGTTGTCTCCTCATAGAATTCCGGCCTGTTAGTAAAATTGCTGCTGCAGAATCCCTGGACTGTTTTCACTGTGTGTGTGTACGAGCGTGGAAGGATTCATTTTCTTAGCTACATTTCCCAGGATTCCTTGCAGTCCATTTCTGTTAATGAGTGCCACAGATGTACAATTGTAGCAGCCTGATGAGATACGAGAGGTGCTGTAAGTGCCCGCCATTGACTAGAGTGCTTGACCCCCGTATCGGTTTGCATAAATCAATTTCGTTTGGACCCTCGAGAGGAGCCCCCTGTGTGTGTGTGTGTGTGTGTCTTGCTGTGGTGTTATGCAGAGATCTGATGGGATGACCCCAAGGGAAGCTGGGAAAGTGGCTTTAATCAGCCCGCCTCTGTCTTGACAGACATTTGTGTGGCGTCATTCGGCGGTCTTCTGTATGACACAGACAGATATTATTTTAGAAATGTTCTGTAATTGTTTTAATGGAGGAGTGGAGCAGATGGATGTGAAACGCCGGCTCAGTTTTTAAGTCGTCCTCCTCAAGGTGCCCAGAGGCTCGGTGGCGGCTTCTTCAAGTCCAAGGGCGTCTTGAGAGCATCCCAAAAGTCAGCGTGGTGGGGCGTGAGATGCGGTGAAAGGAAATCCAGCTTGGCGAGTTTGGAAATAAAAAGGCCGACTTTTCTGGAGGTCGTCCATCAAGTCAGCTTTACAGAGTGCATCCAGGGGTGAGGCGGCCGAGTGATGACGACTTGCAGACCGCCAGAGAGGTCCGGCGTGGGGGGGATTGTTTGAAAATGAATCTTACACGAGGCTTTTGGGTTAAGTAATGAAAGGCAGGGCTTCTGGGAAAGGAATTGGACAAAACACACTGAAGGTGGAGCAGATGTGACGCACACACTCACTCACTCACTCACACGCACATCTGGATTAGCTGTGGGGTTGAATTTTCTTTTTCTGGTCAGAGTGGTCAGGTGGGCCGCTGATCACATGCACAGTCATGAAGGACGGATGCCTGTAATCGGGGTGGGCGCGCCAGTGGCGGGTCTGAGCAGCTGAACACGCAAGTGATGAACTGCCGGCTCATGGGCTGTCGTGTTTAATCGGAATTTAGAAACTTGTCATTTTACCGGAGAATGTGTCCCTGGGCCCGCGCTCAAGCACGTATTTTTAATATTTAGACTAGGGGGCTTCACCCCCTGCTCTCTTCGCTTGCCAGCCCCCCCCGGACTGCGCTACACGCCAGCCAGTTTGTGTCTCTGCCACTCGCGTATGTGGATTTCATTTTCACCAAACAACAAATCTTAATTCTCGCAGGTACGCCTCTTCATCGGGAAGAAACACGACTTGTCCCTGATGGCAACACGAATTAAACGATCTACGAGTCTCCGACTGAACGTTTCAAGCCAAACAATATCAACACACTTCTGTCATATCACCTCTGTCCATATATTTGATCTCTTTTCGCTTTTACCTTTCCGTCTATCGTGTTGAATTTTGATTCCGTGTTCGCAATTCCATCGTGACAACGCAACGTATAACCGCCCGTGAGTGAATATCGTTTGTCTCTCCACACAGACTGTGTCTGACAATAACATTCACACAAATGAGAGATGATTGACCCGTGTGCGCGGTTATAAATGTTTTAGATGATGTGGGCGGGACTTTTCCAAATCTCTTTGCATAAAGTCTCATCTCGCGGGGCTTGAAATTTTCTCTCACGGGATTTCACTTCCACCAAACCACCAATCTTTTGACTCTCGCAGATTCGCCTCTTCATCGTGAAACACGAATTAAACAATCTGCGAGTCTCCGACTGAAAGTTTAAAGCCAAACGATATCGACACACTTGCTGTCCGCATATTCGATCTCTTTACGCTGTTCTGTTATTTCACTGAGTAATAATTTCCGTTTGTTTGTGCTAATGCGATCTTTACTATTATTATTTTTGAGACTTTTGATTTTTCGTACTCCCATCATCTCTAACCTGCTCTGCACGTGTATCGCACCAACGTTTTTGAATTCTTTACGACGTTCTACTTTGTCATCTACTCTTTGTCTTTTACTTCCATCCCGGGTCCTGGTTACATCTCTTGGCACAGAGTCTCGTCTCGCAGGGCATGAAAGTCTCATCTCGCCCCTGGATCTTTTTTTTTTCTATATAATAGAGAGAAATGATTTGGACAGGAATATAAAATAACAAGCTGGTGAAGTTTACAGATGATGCCAGCTTAAGAACACTGGCACATAGTCAGGAATCCATTGAGTCCGCAGAGAGGCTTTGGGCAGACTTGTGGGCGGTGACATTTTAATGTCTGTAAATGTAAAGTGTGACATCAAAATGGGAGGTCTGACTATCAGAAACCCACCTGATGAGAAGGACTTGGGGGTCGTAGTGGACTGTCGACTGGCAGACGGCGGCTCACAGAATGTCAGGCTGACGCGTGGAAGTCCCAGGAGGTTCTGCTCAGCTTTGTAACACACTGGTGAGGCCTCATCTGGAGTCCTGGGGTCTCCATAAAGACATAGCAGCAGTAGAGAAGGTCCAGAGAAGAGCGACCAGTGTGAGTCTAGGGGGGCGAGTTATGAGGAAAGAGTCAAAGAGCTGAGCGTTTACAGGAGATGAAGAGGACACCCGGCTGGAGTGTTTCAAATTACTGAGGGAGTCGAGACGCTGGCAGAGTTCTTCATCGTATGTGTCGGGGGCCCCCCCCAAGATATCGTGACACCTGCTAGCACTGCTCCATCGTCTTAAACGAAGTCCGCGAGCCGAGCTCCCTTGGTTTTACTTCATAGCGCATGATGTCATCTGGTGATCTGTAAGGACGATGAGCTGTTTCACCGACTGCTGATTTTTCGCGAGGTTTCCACCATTTCTTTTTCTCTATCCAGTTTTCATTTTGATTTTCTTTTTCTTGTTGATGAGGTAGGTACTTTGTGCAGCGTTGCCAGGTGTTCGGACCAACCCTTTTTTTTTTTTTTTTTTCCTGTGGTGGCACACTTCTTGTAACCAAACCCATCCCAAGCCTACCACTACTCTACAAACCACTAAAACCTCAAATCTCAGACACGCACGTCCCCAACTCTCCCAAGGTGGCGGGACTAGTGGAGAAGCCGCTAAAAACGCAGGCTCGGAGTTCGCAGACACAGCACTTGGTGAGCACTTTGGGCGCAACACCAGCTGCTTCGTCCCGTGGCCTCAGAGGCAGGCCGTATGCCCACCAGCCCTGTAAGACAACACGCCCAGCCAGATGGACTCCAGGAGACGCGTCCCCAATGTGGCCATCGCGCAGCTGCTGTCCCCCTGTGACAGGACTTGGTCCTCTCCGGTTTAGACCCCGGTGGGCCACACTGTCATTTCCACGGTGCATCACTGGTACACTGGTTAAAAAAAAAAAAAAAAAAAAACCCGGGGTTAGATGGTCACATTTGGGAGCAGTGACACCAAAAGACTGTGAAGTAAGAAATGTCTTGGCATGATGAGATGGCACAGCTCGGCTCGTGGTGTGCAGTGTCAGACTGTGAAAGTTCCGTGCCCATCATAATATCCTGGCAATGTGGAAGCACACTTCACCCCCACCACCCCATGGTCATCTTTCACGTGGCCTGCTGTTGCCCAGCATCGGGTCACTGTGATATAACAGAAGCCAGTAAACTTTTTTTTTTTTTCTTCCCATTCAGTATAAAATCGTGACATTACTATTTTTTTTTTTTTTGTTTTATTCTCTGCCCCCCACTACTAAGCCCACGGGGTACGTAACAACTAAAGAATATCAATTTTTGGGTTGGCACATTCCTTTGAGCATTTAAATATGTTAAATTCAGTAAAGGTGACTGTCCTGTTTCCTCCCGATGTGGGCCTGGCACTGCCAGTCTGACGTTTTCGTAATCGCACACGTTAGGGTTCAGGTGCCTGGTGTAACGGGATGAAAGCAGTGACAGTGACGGGCATTTTTCTTTTTTTTTTTTTTTTTGCCTTAATTAATTTAATCCATGCAGGATTTTTTTTTTTTTTTTTTTTTAAACAGTGCTGTAATTGAAGCCCTGGTGACGGCGGGTGGCTGCCCGCCCCTCAAGACCACGGCCCCCTGCAGCGTGAACACGGCGGTCAGAGCGGATTACTTGCGCAGGACATTAGTGAAGTGAGCGTGCAGATTTAATTAGCCCCGAGTTTACAACTTGGAAGACTGAAGAAGCACTTCACGATATGACAAATGACGTGGGAAACGCTAAGCGTGGGCGGCGTAGAAAGGATCGCTTTAGCCTGGCACAGCCTCGACAGTAAGTAGTTTGAAACAGACACCAGACAAAAAAAAAAAAATTAAATTGTGCAGGGCCGGCAAGCCTGATGGCAGCACTGACGTTTTTATGAGCTGGTGTGAGCGACAGGGTGATGCAACACGCCGTTTATCTGTCTCACCCATCAGAGCGGCGTCGGGGCCTCTCCGCAGCGCCCAGCCTGTGCAGAGAGCAGTGAGCCGCTCGTTAATTATAGCGGGCGACCCAGACTGCAACACCTGGTTCTCGTTGCCAGTTTCCTGTTACTGTCCCCTGCAGGTCCCCCCGCCCCCCCCGGGTGCTTCCTTTTTTTTTTTGGTCCTCCTCGACTGGCTTTGATCTCCGGCAGGGCTCAGGTAAAATGAGCGTCACTTGTGCGTTGTGATATTTGTCATCGTGGCTTTGTCTTGGGCCGGCCCATGTTGTTGTTTCGTGTGAGAGTTCCTCCTACGTGTCTCGCCTGCTGTGCCAGCTGTTTTCATGAGTTGTCAGGATCTGAAGGTGTGGGCCTGCTTGGGCAAACATTTCCACTGGCAGAGGCGAGAGATAGCGAGCATAACGTCATCGGGAGACTTCATAACAAAAGTGGCGGGTTTCTGATGGCTTTAGTGGGAAGGGACAGGGGGACTGGCTGGCAGGCTGGCACGGTCAGGACCCGCAGTTTGGTGTTTATTCATACCAGTTCAAGATTTCACTTTTATTCCTGCCTATAAATGTGGGATCCATAATAATATATGTGAATGGTGAGGATGAAGGGAGTAGAGCTGGCGAAGGTGGAGGAGTTTAAAGAGTAACGGGGAGTGTGGAAGAGGAGGAGGAAGAGGAGAGTGCAGGCAGGGTGGAGTGGCTGGAGAAGAGTGTCAGGAGTGATCTGCAGGACGCTGGTGAGACCAGCCATGTCATAGGGGCAGGAGACGGAGCTGGAGGTGGCAGAGTTAAAGATGTGAAGGTTGGCATTGGGGGTGACGAGGATGGACAGGAGCAGAAATGAGGACATCAGAGGGGCTGCTCGGGTTGAAGACAAAGCTAGAGAGCTGTGATTGTGTTGGTTTGGTTATCCTGGGAGAAGGGTGCCAAGGGTAGAGCTGCCAGGGAAGAGGAACAGAGGAAGGCCACAGAGGAGCTTTATGGATGTGGTGACCGAGGAAGATGACGAGGACAGGAGGAGATGGAACAAGATGATCTGCGTATGTGGGACCAAAGTTTAAGGAGTTATGTGCCTTAAGGGTATTTCTATAACTTTAGAACGCCTCGCCGTTTTTGCCACGCTGGCCAATTAAAATCATTCCGCTACGTTAGAATCCTACAAACCACGTGACGCGCGCACTTCTCCCCACTAACAGACGGGAGTACTTGGTGCATTCTGATATCAATTGACTAACGTTGGTGTTGTGCGAGGTCGCTCGAATTCTCCTCGCTTTTGGGCTCCCTGTGCCCGTGTGGCCGCCTGCTCTGTCTCTGCTCACCGTGGTAAAGCTTCGCCCTTCATCCCTCCATTCCTCCTCCTGTTTGCTGTTCTGCCCTCCATTGTTACCAAAGTAGTGCAGCGAGGAAAGATCCGCTCTTCATGGGCTGAAGGTGTTACTTTGGTCAAAAATCCATCGGAGGTTTTCTGTGCAATACGGAGACGGCCTTTCACCACGGCAGAATGTTTCGCTGATGGATCGACAACTTCAGAAATGGCAGGCCAAGTGGGACACCCGGACGCGGACCCCAAACCCGCCGATGACGATACTGAGCAGTTCTGTACCTTCAGTCCCTAAGAAGCGGATCACTGCTCGCTGCTTTGTTGGGTGCGAACGCAGAGCACCGTGGGAGTGGCGGCAGTCACTTGACATCCTGCCCAAACAAAAGTGCGGGCAGCGTTTGACTTGCCCCCTCGTAGGGTAACATTATCGACATGGACCCCAAAACGAAGAAACTCGATAACAGCCAGGAGTCGTCGAACACCTACAGCCCCAGGGAATCTCCAGGACGGAGTTTAGAGGAGCAGAGCTCTACACCTTCCTCCTCCTCCTTCTCCTCCTCCGCTGCCTGGTATGCTCATGGCCAGCACTCCCCCAGTGTGTTCCTCCCCTCTCCTTATCCTGTGCTCAGATCGGCACCATCTTGATTCCCGAACATCATTCATTCTTGACTTCATCCCCATCCCCTCCTTGTGGGACCTTGGCATCGTCCTCATCTTGGTGACCAGCGAGTAGTCGATTGGCATTGCTTTTATGTATGTACGTCCAGTCAGGTGCCCCCCACTGTGTGTTCCAATGACAGCCAGTGATGTGTTTCTGTCTTATGCGGTTTGTTTGAAATCTGCTCTTTCATTTTGAATAGCCCTGTATATAGAGATGCCAGCTGAAATACCCGGCGTTGCCCGGGAGGAAATTATTATTTTTTTTTTTAAATTGTTTGAGAAAAACAAGATAAACATAATTAAAAAAAAAAAAAAAAACTTAAAACTAAATTAACAAACAATAAAGACTCTCTAATGCACTTGCCTTACGGTCTTGTATGTATGTATGTTCTCATCCAGCTGACGCTCTGAGCCGGCCAACAGTATTTAATTTGAAAAGCAACAGGGGCGCTGGCGCTGCTGCTCAAACATAAAGAATGCTGGCAGTCGCCTGCTTTGTACTAACTCTGTAAGCCAGCGTGCCACCCTACAAAGTATTGAAATCATCAGAACTACTCTGGGCATCTCTCTGCTATGAGGATTCGCGTTGCCGACGTGCTGGCATCGTTTGTGCGTTAACAGCTAAGCGACTGTCTGTCTCGTCGGTTTCCTTTCGCCGGTGTGCTGGCCTCACTTGTGTATCCTCGGAGCTGGAGCCCTCACCCCAACTCTCCGTCTCACACACACACAGTTGCACACGTAGAACCCGATTTAATTTGAAAAGTGACAGGTGGGCGCGGTGGTGGCGCCCAAACATACAGAATGCTGGCAGTCACCTCCATTATGCCCTCCATCTGTGGATGATGGCATACATGAGCACAAGATCACCTCCCGCCCTACCCAGAAGGGTTGATTTCACCCTGCAGTATTTTTAGTCGGCCAATGAGAAACACGTGTGCCAAGTTTCATGAAAATCGCTCCCGCCGTTCGGAAGTGATGCTGAAACACACACACACACACACACACACACTGACTTCTATTTATTATATCTAGATCTATATACAGTAATCCCTCGTTTATTGCAGGAGAAGTTCCAAGGCCGGCTGCAATAACTGAATTTCCGCAAAGTAGGGACACCATATGTATTTAATAATTTAACGTGTATTTGGACGTTTTTAAACCCCCCCTTTACTCTCTTAATAACAGGGACAACTGTTAAGCGATATGAAATCGGTAGATAAGTTTAGTTACTGTATAGCGAAGTACACGTACCTATATATGACGTGATGATGGTGATGAATATGCTGTGCAGTAAAAATGATGACGATGACGGTGACTTTTACTGCGCAGCCGATGACTTTATTTTACGTCTCTTCAGACGGCGCTGCCATTTCCTGGGGCACCTCTTCCACGGTTTCCGAAGGTGTACCCTAGTAGTAGTATGAACTGGCTCTTTTCTGCGAGGCTGCAAAAACATTGTGATCGGCAGTTGCTGCCGCTGCTGCTTTTACCGGTCGAAGAGCAGCTTGTAGGCGGTCATGACGTCGTCGACCTTGTTGCAAAATTGGACCGATCGAACCATATCGTCGTCCCATTCCTGTGACCGCTCTTGCAGATCCTTAGCCAGTCTGCAGCCACAGCCGTGAACGCTCTCCCTTCCTTCAACATATCCAGAAGTTTCTCCTTCTCAGCGATCGTCCTCATTCTTCGTTGGCGTTTAGGCTCCGCACCAGCCTTGGAAGAAGGAGCACGTTTGGGAGCCACTGCAGGGGGTGAAAATTGAAGCGAAGTTCGACACAAAGAAACCACAAAAAAAATCACACACCGTACAGTTGTAGCGGTCAGAAGCCGCTAAGATTCACACCGTCGTGCGTGACGGTGATTTATTGATTTTACTCGAGGATTACCAGGGACAACCCCAGCCTTGGCACGACACACACACACACACTACAGAGACAACAAAGAAAAACACGCTGGGAATTTAAACGATAAAAAAAGTATAATGAAATTAAGTTAACTAAATGAAAATAATAATACCACCCCTGATCCCTTCGGCGATATTACATTTAACAGATAAACTTGACAAACACGCAGTAAAGTCCATGGATGAAATGAGCAGCGGAGAAGTGAAGTCCAGCGATTTGCATGAAGAGAGGGAAGTGGAAAAACACAGTCCTACCGGTAACTGCTGAAGTGTGATGACAGGTTCAGGAGCGCTCCTTCTTCCGGGAAAGCCAATGAATCCGGACAGCGTCCTCCGTAAACAGTAGACAGGTAGACCACTGATTCCAGACCCCAACAAACAATACAATCCAGGACATGAAGACGTATGGCAGAGAAACGGCAGGCAGTTCAACAGATAAACACAAGCACCAAACAAAACAAACTTTTTTTTTTTCCTCCTCGACCCCTGCCCTCCTTTTAAACCCCTCTGGCCACCTTTGACCCCAACAGCCCCTGAAAGGACTGCTGGGAGATGCAGTTCTAACTAATGGTAGTGCTGGTACACAGTGTGAAGTAAACCGCTCGGCGAGAAAGCTTGAAGCGAAATGGCCACGACAGAGAGACAAGGGGAGGTGCTGTGGGATCCGGGCATCAGTCAAAGCACCAATCACGGGCCCGATTAGAAAGCGGGAAGCTGTGATTTGTCGTCTCCCTCCCATGTACCAATCACAGCCTGAGTTACAACGCACTTAGTCACCGAACTTGTTTAGTTGTTCTTAGACTAGGAAATACTACTACTATATTTAAAAACCCGCCAAGTCGTGAATCCGCGAAAAGTTGAACCGCGAAGTAGCGAGGGATTACTGTATCTATGTATCTAGCGATATTGATGTATAGAGTTCGGCACAGGAAGGCACGTTCTGGCTGTCCATGTGTCTGCTCTTTTGGTGTTTCCTGGTCGATTTAAGGTGTCAGGGCACAGTTCACTCACGACACTCGGTGGCGTTCCGGTCGTTCATCTCCCATTTCCCGTCTGTTCCCAAGCACTTGAGCTGGCCTAAGACGATCAAAGCCCCGACTTGCGGTGTTGCTCTATACACTTATTTACGTGTTGTTTCTTTTCTGTTTTTCAGGCCAAACCTATCTATGGTGGCTGGTTATGTTTGGCACCAGAAGGAACGGATTTTGACAACCCAATGCAGAGGTCACGGGTAAGACATTGCTTACGTTTTTCTGATTTTCAGTGTGTGTCTGCTCACTCCTCCGCCATCTTTCTTTTCTGTCATGTCTAGTGCCACGTGCAGTGATGGACTGTTGTGATGTGTCATCACCCGCCCAAGCTGTGACTGTTTGTTATTAGGTGGATTTGCATTTCACGTCACCACATCTTGAGACGCATGGCGATGGTCAGTGTGTGTTATGTGCCACCCTGGCACTTTGTCCAGATGGCTTTCATGGGAACGTCCCAGATTGATTCCATTATATTAAAGTAACTGCCTGATTTGTAAATTAAAATTTCCCCTTTGACTGATGGTGATGCCATCCATGAGTGGAGCTTAAAAGCTCAGCCCTGTTGGGGTCCGTGGCCACCACCACCAGGGGGCGCCTAGACAGCTCTGGAGCTGTGGTCTGCAGCACTTCCATCTCCACCACCCAGAGGTGCTGCCGGATGGTGAAGGGAGAGCACGTGGAGTGGCATAAAAGAGGCCGCCTCACCCCAATCAAAGAGCCAGAGTCGGGAAGAGGAAGACGAAGCTTGTGAGGAGAGGAGTAGAGGCGTCGGACGAATCGGAGAAGAGTGTCGTGTGAGGAGCGAGTGAGTTGTTGAGGCTGTGGATTTGGGCACTGAGTTGTGTGCAAGAAGGAGCTTTAAAATAAATGTGTGTGTGTGTGCTTTTGGGCATTGTGAGTCCTTGGTGTGTGTCTGTCTGTCTGTAGCTGGCCTGATCTCTCACAATGTGTGTGTGTGTGTGTACCTTTAAATCAAGTACAGTTATAGCCAGTACAATGTTATGAAATATTTAGTTTGGAAACTCCAAGACTCTGCATTTGAAAGAATATAAAGTCAAGTCGGGGGGCATGCACTGGTACAGCACGGTGCCACACCCACCACACGACGAAACAGCTCAGGATCCTGGTTGGCAACCCCACAGGCAGACACGTGGTCAGGTGTTACGTGGGCGACCCCTTGGCCTGGTCCAGCCACTCGGGTCCCCAACAAATGAGGGTCCTGTGAGCCGGATCACCCTCGGGTAATCACGCCACGTGGCCATAGTGCCATAACTGACGCTCCCTCACAATGCAGGTCATGTGCCTCATTCGGGTCTCCGTGAGCAACACAAAGTCAAACCAGCGGGACCCAAGGACCATCTGAAGAGACACACATGAAGGAGTCCAGTCTTCATCTCGGGTCACTGGACGGCGTCCATGTGTCGCAAACAGGAGGCACCAGGACTCTAAAGACTTGGACCTTCGTCCTTCTGCAGAGATATCGGGAGTGCCAGCGACCTCATGACCCCCCAGTGCTCTCCCAATACGTCTACTGACTTCATAGGAGTCGTCACCAGAGTCACATGAATGTCACTGCCGAGGCAAGTAAACCCCTCGATGACGAGGTGGACACTCGGACAGACACACTGCTGATGGCCGTGCTCAAGAGGTCATCAAAGGCCTGACCCCTCACTCAGCCTCTCGAGACCCTCGATCAGAGCCTCCATTGACTCGGTGAAGATCACAGCATCGTCAGCAAAGTCGACATCCGTGAATCTTTCTTCGCCAGCTGATGCCCCCACAGCCGCTGGACCCCACAACCCTGACCAACACCCAGTCCATGCAAGCATTGAACAGAGTAGGAGCAGAACATAAGAATTTAAAAATGACAATAAATTGACTACTCTATAAATATCAGTAAATATCCGTCTATACGGTGGCAGCAATAGTGCATTGGAGAAATGGCAGTAGGGCCTCGGGTAATACGTGTGTGTGTGTGTGTGTGTGTGTGTGAGACACGGCTAATCGTGTGCGGTCTGACTACTCGCTTGCAGTAATGGAGTCCTCTGGTTATTCCCAGTTGTTCTGTTCTGTGATAAACTGGCTGTTACATTTCAGCCAGGGGTCCTTGGCAAGCTGGCGGCTCCGATGCCCCGTCTGTTCACTTTTGGTTGCTTTGTTTGTGTGACGTTTATCGACCGTTTAGTTCCTATGTCCCGTATCTGTGTGTCTTGTCGTACGTGGTGTGTGTTTTCTGGGTGGTGGGCCGCCTGCCTGTCACCATAAGGTGGGGTGCCCTTATCGTTCCGATGCACTTGAGTTGGCCGAGTGTCTCGTTGGGGTTTTCTCCTTTGTTTTTTGTGATCTCCTCCTGGATTTCGGACTTTGTTTGCTTGCATTGCTTTGCATTTCTGCCAACTCCTTTTTGCCTTTTTGTGCTCCCTGGAACTTTTACTTTTGGTTCAGAGCCCCTTTTAGTTGTCGTTTGTATACTTTGTTGGGACTTTGTGTCCTGATACTCGGCAGTTTCCAGATCCAAAGAGAGGTGCCTAACCGAATATCAAAGTGCCCTCAGACAGTCCAGGCAGGGTGGTCTGGCACCTCTTTGGTGCGTTGTAGTGCGGCCGCTTCAGCTGAAGACCACGTCGTTTGAGGCGACGCGCAGCTCAGCTTTTAAGTCTTTCTGTTCTCCCGGTGTACTTGATACTCGACAGCGTTTCTTTTTGTAAAGAGACACGTGACGTTCTGATCTGGAAGGTTCTAATCCACGGCTCTTCCCAGCTTTGTGCTCTTTAATGTCATTCTCTTCTTTAACCAGCGTGACAGCTTTTGACATAATGTTTTATATTCAATCAGTCGGGTTTAACGATTTTAAGAGAAATCTTTTGTGTTCTTCTTTCCCCCACACAGAAGTGGCAGCGGCGTTTCTTCGTCTTGTACGAGCACGGCTGCCTTCGCTTCGCCTTGGACGAGTCGGTGAGTTCCATTTGATTTCATTTGGGGAGGTTGTAACTCTCAGTCTCTTTATTGAATGATCTGTCAAGCCGGGCCTTTGAAAGGTCCCATCTGTCTGTGTTTAGAGGGGTGCGTTCCAGGGTCGCCGGACAAGGCCTTGTTCCGCTCCTGTGATCCGTCGGCGAGCTGACATAATGAAAATGTTCCACTCGGCTGGCCAAGCAAATGCGTCAAAGATGAGATGAAGTGGCGGGTCTGGGGGGGATCACTGAAAACGCTGAGGGACGCCCAATGGCTCCTCTCTTGGCCACTGGCATGTTGTTCTTAATCAGGGGGGTCTCTTCACACTCGGGTCAGGTCAAGTTGGGGGAACATGCACTGGTACCCCACCACATGACGAAACGGCTCGGGATCCTGGTTGGCAACCCCCCCCAGCCCAGTCCAGTCCCATCCTTCAGAAATGACCCTCTAGCTGCTGCAGCCAGGTGTTACGAGGGCGTCTGGTTGGCCTGGTCCAGACGCTGGGGTCCTCAACAATGAGGGTCCTGAGAGTCGGGTCACCCTCTGGTAATCGTGCCACATGGCCGTAGTGCTGTAACTGACGCTCCCTTACAATGCAGGTCATGTGCCTCATTCGGGACTCGGTGAGCAACACAAAGTCAAACCAGCGGGCCCCCCCAGGATTCTCCGAAGTGACACACATGAAGGGGTCCAGTCTTCGTCTCGGGTCACTGGGAGGCATCCATGTGTCACAAAGTGGGAGCACCAGGACCCTAAAGACTTGGACCTTCGTCCTTTGGCAGATATGAGGAGTGCCTCGGACCCCTTCCAGCGACCTCATGACTCCCAATCCGTCTACTGACGTCATAGGAAGAGTCGCCAGAGACCTGAATCTGTCACTGCTGAGGTAACGAGGTCGACAGACACACTGCCGATGGCCGTGCCCAAGAGGTCACACTGGCACAAGGTTAATTTCATTGGGCTTTATATAGGATGGCACAGTTGTTACACTTCTGCCTCTTGAGTCTGGCATTTCTCGATTTGCGTCCCCGCCATGTCAGTTGTCATGCTCCTGGTATCCGATTGCATCGAACATTTCTGTACCCTTCCCTCTGTTCTCTGTAAATTAAAAGATGTGGCAGACGGTCGAGGCAACCCGAGAGTGCCCTCTCTGAGTGAGGGCAGTGTGGAGGTGCAGTCCTTGGCACTGCTGTCTAAGTCTGTTTTCCATTGGATGCTCTGGTTTCCTACCCACTTGTCACAGACTCGTTGCCAATTCCAAGCTGGTCTCATGGACTGGCTCCCTTGCCAGCATTGCCTCCTGTCTTGTACCTGATGCTGCCCACCTTGTTATCCTTCTGAATGTCACTTTCTTCTCCCTGCATCGTGCGTGGAGCTCTGTCAGTGTGCACCCCGAGCCCCTCTTAGACGTGCTGTCTGACTGGTGGTTTCCCATCATTCTTGGCGCCAAGTCAGGTAAGACTGATGTCTTCGGCCTTGTCTGGCACCTCAGAGTTCCTTCACAAGGACTGCATGTTGGGACCATTTAGGCCTGCCGTTCCTTTTAACCCTTTTTAAACCGTGTCCTTCTCCACGTGTACATAACATTATTATAGTCACTTAATCCATTTCAGGGGAGGAGAGAGACGACGGCATTGAGTGCCAGGCATCAGCCAGCACTGTACGGGCCAAGGAACGTCAAAGAGCCCACTTGCACACACAGGGCCACCTACCCTAACTCCCTCCGACGGCCCGTGTGCACAATGACTGAGCGCTGGAGTCGGACACGGGGTCTGTGGGGCAGTAGAGCTACCCACCATGCCACCTCGCTGCTGGGCTTCTCCTTCAGGAATGGTATTTGATACGTTCAGCCGTAGAGTCGTACAAATGGAAAAGAAAGCGACACTTTAGAATGGCAACACGTTAAAGGGAAATAAAAACGGACAGGCTACTGCGGCGAGGCCTAACGAGAGAGCGTCTCAAACCTCAGCTGTGAGGGGGTGTGGACTGGTAATGAAAAGAGGATTTTAGGCCCAAAGTGACCCGAGTAAGAAGCGCGCCGGACAGAAGTCTCCCGTGCCCGTTGCTGCCGCGGCCTAAACGCCTGCACCATTGTGTGTCTTGTGTGGTTTCTTTTCCCAGTCTTTTCATCTGTTCTGGGAGCACACAAAGGAAAAGAGGGAAATGAAGGCAGGGGAAGTCATTGTTTTGTGTTCCCAAGAATAGCAACTCCGATGTTTCATACCGAGAGAAGTGTTTAGATCTGCACGAATGTTGAACTGGGCGTTCTGCGAGGGCAGCGACTTTCACTTTTTAAAGGTCTGCTGCGTTCTGTGCGCCTTCATTACGCTGTGTAATCCCCTCTTCTCTGTTTATAATACAAATGTCAATGAAGATCCCCAAAGGTGGCCCAATCCGAAACAGAACAGTGATAAAGCGAGCAGGGGTCCCGGAGGGCCGCAGTGGCTGCTGGTTTTCATTCCGGCCAGTTTCCTGGCCCGTTGGCGCTTTGGTTCACCCAGCACAAGTTTGAATTGCACTGCGGAGGCTGCCACTCTGCGGACGTCGTCCATGATTTCAACCTCGCGCTCCTTCCAGTTCCTCTCTCGTTTTATTTCAATGTTCTATAAAAGCCAAATCCCACGGACTCGCTCTCACGGAATTCTCGAGGACTTGGTGACTTGAAATTTGGAATGGAGGTTACCCTCGGCCCGTTTTGTGTGTCTGCCCGCTTTTCACAAGAGAATTACGTAACGGATTTAGATCGGGTTTCCCCCCCTCCCCCACCCCCCTTTAATTTGCTGGAACTTTCCGGTTGATTTTGCGACTTTTTCATCACACTAAGTATCAGAGGTCACTTGTGGCACCGACTTATTGGCGCGAATCGGGCTGCGGGGCCCTCCTGCCTCGCGGCGTAACTCCGCTTAGTTAGCGAATGAGAGAACGACTTGACAGATTTAGATAATGGGGTGCGGGTTCTTGGGGGGGGGGGGGGGGGGGGTGTTTTTTTTTTTTTTTTTTTTTTTTTTTTTTCCCCCATCCCATGCCTGTTAATTAATTTGGATTCCCGTTGCCCCCCATTTTATTAAGTCTGCTCTCCATGTATCTATTAGATTGAGATTTCTTCCCAGCCATCGCCGCAAACAACTCTGGGGGGAGTAACTGGTTAAAAACCAAATCCCTTTTGGGTGGCTGCGTGCTTGACCTTGGCCACCGTTTACCCCCCCCCCAGTCCCCCGTAGTGTCTTTTCCATATGTGGATGTTCAAGAGAGCATAAGGTGACATGCCAATCTCAAGCCTAGTCAGTCTAATAAAGGGACACGGAGGGCAGGGGCCTATCCCAGCCACAGTGGGCACAAGACGTGGTGTGCCCCCTTTGAGTCAAGTCTGGCAAACCCATGAAGGAGGGCCACATTGCGCCCCCAGCCCCTAAAAAGGCATAAGATTTGAGTCGAGGATGGTGGATCATTGAGGCGGCACCCTGTGCCATCTCTACACCCAGAGAAGAACATAAACCCCCATGTATAGCAGAATCTTAGCAGGTGAGTCTTGAACTTCATAACAACTTTGGCAGAGCGGGACCTTGGCACTCATATTTTTTTCTTCCTACAGTGCTACACTTTTCTCATATGTTGGCAAGCCTGGCCTGTTCTGTCTGGCTCACTGTGGCACATTGGCTGGCGTTGGTAATCCGCGCACCTCTTGTGCTCTCAGCGCTTCTCATGACAGCAGTGTGAAAAGTGAGACCCGCTTTCTCTCTCCTACCTCACTGTGGGCAGTGGGCATAAGGAGGAGGGCGACATGTGGCTCACGTACTCCCTGATTGTATTCAACAGCGGCACAAGAAGAAGCAAAGACTACTCGGCCCTGTCACTTGTCACACTAATGGCGCATGGCTGAGTGACAATAGGAGAAGGAGCGAGACGTGCGCACCTCCTGCCCTGTCCTGTCTTTTGGCCCGCCTGCGTTACTCGGTCACCGCGTGTGTCGTCTTGCGTGCGGAGCTCTTTATGGATCGGCACTCGGCTGTGGCTCTGGCAGTAAGAGACTTGCACAGGGCAGGGGGGCGTGACACGTCTGGCACTGCTGAGGCCTTGTGCGCTAAGCAGAGTGGCACACAGAATGCCCTCGGTTCAGTACGGTTTGGCACGCTGGTAAAGTGTGCACTTCAAGATGCAGATTAATTTAACTCTTTGAGGGCTGAATGTTGTTCTGAGAATGCACAGCAGAGCGGCTGTCTTCACGCGGGCACCGCCCGGCGAATCGAATGTGTAAAGCGAATTGCTCCATGGATTTTGTTTTGCGTATTATGGCTGAATTGGGACTCTGACTTTATTGGAGATCGACAATGAAAAGGTGATGTGCCAGCATCGGGTGATTGGTCCCCAGCTGATCGCGTAGGGGCTGGCAGCTGCGTGAAGACCCTCCTACATGTCATCGTATGTCGACAGAGTTAAACGGACAGACCAAGGGCATCATGTCGGTGGAGCCCAGCGGTGTCTGTCCATGAATTCAACTGTTGAGCTAACGGACTCGGAGAAGATGCGAGGTCAGTCATAACAGAGGAAGTGGGACGCGGGCACAGCCTCGGGGACCTTCGCCAGCGGCCTGCCCACCCTCTCCTGGGTCCTGTACCAGTCTGGGCGAGGTCTTGTTATCCACGGTCTTTCCTTAACGTGATGGCACACGTGGTGAGGGGTCCGTTGTATCTAATGCCGCTGACGTGCGTGTAAACATAATGAATGTTGGCAAAACCAACGGTGTGGAACGCGAGCGCCGTTTCTTAATAGGCGATGCCTGAGAAGGTCCTGCAGTAGCTGACAATTTCCCAGTGGCCTTTGCCTGTCGTAATGCGCATGCCTGCCGTTTGAGGTGCCTTTTCAAAACTGAAGGGTGGGTGGCATATCCACAGCTGCCCATTGAAGGTGGCAGTCGAATCAGAGTTGGTGTTTTCTCAGGTGCTCAGCCTCTGACACGTCTGACGGGCAACAGTAATCTGCTAACACCCACCCGGGCTTTCCCAGTGGCATCCTGGTGAATTTCTCCTCATTTCGTAACCCATCTGCCGTTTTAGAAGAACTCCAGAGTCTCCCGTGGAGACCAGTTAGCCGTCTTTGACGCCTCATTTATCACACGGCTTGGATTTTTCTCCGTGTTCTCTCCCCCCCCCTCTGCCTTTAAGACGTGTTGCTGAATTGAGTGGCGTTCCCACAGTGCCCTGGTCTGACTGACCCGGGGCTCACGTGGGCTGTAAGGCCGTTGCCAGGTGCGGATGTCACTTCCTGAAGACCCTAATGACCTCGAAAGGCCCACTTCATTCTGAAGCGACTGGCAGATTCAAAACCAAAAGCCCGGGGTGCCAGTCCTCATACTGTGTAGTGGCAGCTTAGTGTCTGACAGGCGATTTTGAATTAAGAGCCAACGAGGTTCCAACGTTTTAGGAAAGGTCTGTGCCAGTTTTTGTTTTAATGTCGGATTTATGACTTTTTTTTGTATATGCTAAGATATCCCTTCAGTTACTCCCAGAAATGCCTTTGATTTGGTGGACGTTGGCCTTCTGATATGCCCGTATTTGGTTACTCGGCAGAGCCGGCTCGTCACGTGAGCATACTTTCAAGAAAGTGGGCTCTGAATCATAAAACCGCATGAACACGTTAAATCTGCCTGTGAATAACATTCCTGGACGCCTCTCTCCGCGGTGGGGTGGGGGGGACAAAAAAAAAGACAGGATTTGCAGGGGAAAAAAAAAAAAAAAAAGGAACGTCTGAAGGTCTCTGTCATTTCATTTTGGGAGATCAAACTGTCGTCATCCTGGAATTCCTGGGCTGAGGAAATGGGGGATGCACATCCGGATGAATTCCCGAAGCCATCGGTACGTTCTCGGTGATCGTCTACCTTAGCGATCCGAACTTAGGACTTCACCGATTGGCTGAGCTTCATATGTGCTCTCCTCTGCCGTTTGTTTCCAAGGAAAACCTTCCTAGCGTTTATGTGCAAGTAAAGCGTCATATTTACAGAATTATAGAAGTGGCAGTACGAGAACCACCTGGGTAACTTTATGACCGTTTGGAGTCGCAGGAAGCTGGAGCCCTTCCTGATGGCATCGAGCAGAACTTGCTGTGAATGGAACGCCAGCGCACATCCACACAGTGCCCACGTCTTTGAGGCCTTGACTTACAGGCCTCTGCTGTCCGGCTACTTGAGCTGCTTTGCCTTGGACAAATCGTCATCCTCCTCATCATCATCCTCATCATTATCATATGACATCTCTCTTAAGTGGTGGAAATCTGACCTGGAATGTCCAGGGGCCGACAAGCCCTCCCATCTACAATCACCCTTCTCCGATTTGGTTCTGGTGGTCTTGTTGGAGGGCGGCACGGTGGCACAGTGGGTAGTGCTGCTGTCTCGCAGTAAGGAGACCCATCTGGGTTTGCTTCCCGGGTCCTCCCTGCGTGGAGTTTGCATGTTCTCCCCGTGTCTGCGTGGGTTTCCCCCCCACAGTCCAAAAACATGCAGGTTAGGTGCACTGGCGATCCTAAATTGTCCTTGGTGTGTGTGTGTGTGTGTGTGTGCCCTGCGGTGGGCTGGATTTGTTCCTGCCTTGCACCCTGTGCTGGCTGGGATTGGCTCCAGCAGACCCTGTGTTCAGACATAGCGGGATGGATGGTCTTGTTGGAAGTTGTCCTCATTTTAGTTTGTCCTGTAAAGTAAATGACAGCCAACCTCAAGAATGAATTCGTCGTCTCAGGTCCCGGCGTGGTACTGGTTGGTCTTGGCATGCCAGTGCTTGAGTGTCCTGGGCTTGGCATTTCTGGTGCCAGGGCCCCGCTTAGCTGTTTGATGTTCAGATTCCAATCTCGGCCCCTGAGGTGGTCTTTCCACATTTATCTGCTTCCTACCCTTTTGCTGAACTTCAAGTGACGGGTTATTGGGAAGGCACATGTGGGGCCAAACTGAAATGAACAATTTGAAGGAGTGATCTGAAAAATATCACAGGCCCCCACACACACACACACTCTCTGCCCCCCCATGGATGTGTTGACTTTACTACGGTGATGTGTGTGTTTTATACAAACAGTGTGGGCACTGAGGGTCTTTGCTCACAGTAGGCGGGTGTTGTGCCTCGTTAGCCATTATGGATGTCGTGAGAAGTCGAGCCAGAGGACCCCTTTTATTGGCTAACTTAAAAGATTACGCTATTCGGGCTTTCACGACCACTCGGGGCCAGCCCTCCTTCCTCCTGCCTGACTCCTCATTGCTGATTATGCTAAGGACAGTTTAAGTGTGACGACTGAGGACCTTTGTGACGACTCCGTCACTAGCACAGACAGTCACCTTTCTGTTTGATGGCCCACCATGCTGAGTGTTTCTGTTCCCTGTGTGCAGAAAAGCCTGCCAGTGTTTGTACCCTTAGTAAGTTTCTATCGGGGGGGTCCCCCGTGTTCTTGTTGAGCTCCTTCCAAAGTGATGGCTGGCACCCAGGTCGGGCAGGCACTGGTACAGCACATTGGCGCACCCACCACACGACAAAACAGCTCGGGCTCCTAGTTAGCAACCCCCCCAGGCAGACGCGCCGTCCAGTCCCAACCAGAAATGACCCTCTGTCTACCGCAGCCTGGTGTTACGTGGGCGTCCTCCGGAATGAGCCGGATCACCCTCGGGTAATCGCGCCACATGGCCGTAGTGCTGTACCTGGTGCTCCCTCGCCATGCAGGTCACGTGCCTCATTCGGGACCCTGTGAGTGACATCAGGTCAATCCAGTTGAAGCCCGGGGACCCTCTGAAGAGACACACATGCAGGAGACTCGGTGGTGCCACACACCCCTTTCCAGTGACCTCATGACCCCCCATGTTCTCCCAGTCCATCTACTGACTTCACAGACGTGAGTGTCGCTGCCGAGGAAATCTTAAGTAGTTGATGTAGACCTCCACGTATTCGGCATTGACGTTTGCAGTGCACCATCTGTTGGAATGGATTTTGTAATGCATGCAGTGATGAAGCGCATTACAAAAATGAGCGTGAACCCGTATCGAAGAGGTTTGTGGTGGTGTGGGTTGCTTGCTGGCACAGTAAACCGCGCCCAGGTTCACAGCGCGTGGGCACTTTTCATGTATTCCTGTCGTCTCTGAAGCATTCCGGTTTTCCACCCACATCCACACAAACATGCAGGCTGGCCCGGCTGCCAGTAAGGGAGTGTGGGTTACCGAGGTCTGTGAGGGTCTCGTGCCCGTTTCCTGCCGTTCGGGACGGGTTCAGGTCGGCCATGGCCCTGAATTGGTCTGAGGATATCGCGCTCCATTTTTAGATCCCAGAACTGAGTGCAGGTGCAGTTTTCTTGTTTTTGCCCACGGGCATCTTCTTCTCCCCGTGCCGCGCACTTGCCTGTCTGGTATAACCGACACGGCGCCCGTGTGCAAGTACAGGCACGGCCAGCTCGGCACTTGCTCCTCTGTGAACTTGGCAACGTGGCCCTTCAGCTGAGGAAAGACTTCACTTTGAAGGGGGTCTGTGACTTCTGTACACGTTTATCGTGTGGCCAATGATGGGGTCTCGGTGTCAAAAAATACAAAGTGTGTATCCTGGAGCAGGAGAAAATGGCTACTGACCGCTAATAAGGCTCGCCCCGGCCTCCCATCCCAGTAGCCGCGCAGAGCAGAAGGCCTCGCGTGTGAATGTCCGTCAAAGTTCGAAAGGCGAAAATCGATCTGTGGCGAGGTGAGGGGCCGCTGGAATGCGTCCAGAGCACAATCAAGGGTCCTGTACGTGAAATAAAGCCGTCAAGTGCACCTTGTGGCGAATGAGTAGAAATACGACAGATATATGATATGGTGGCAGTAGGTGTCCTGTGAGTTGGCCTTGTGTGACTGAGCTCTGTGACGACACCCGCATTGAGCCCAGGGCTGTGGGATAGGGTGCCAGCGAAATGGATTTCAGTGATTGGCACCAAGTCCGAGTGGGCCCTGTGGTGTGCTGGCACCTTTACCAGCCTTGGTTTTCTGCCCTGCAGTCCATGTCACTGCCACAGGTTGTGGTCTCACGATGTTGGGTTTCTGTGAGACCCCCTTAGTGGGTGACCTCAAGTTACCAGGTAATTCAGCACCCGTGTTGGACGCAGCGTGTGACTCTGAGCAAGTCGCTCACCCTGCCTGTGTGCCAACTGTTAAACAGAAAAGACATGCCAGTGATCGTCTGTCTGCGTGTCTACATATAAAGGCTGCCATTCAAAACGATTCAGTGTTTGTATTTTTTGGTTGCGAACTACAATGTCAGCCTCACGTTGCCGTAAATAAATTCTGACAGAATAACAAAAGTAGAGTTTGTTCATTTTATTTATTTATTGCCACCTTGTCCAGGTCTGCTCCCTGTCTGGTGCCCACTGCTGCCAGGGTTGGCCTCAGACCTTCAAGACCCAGAATTAGATTAAGCCAGCTTAAAAATGGTCGATGAGCGAATCGTCAAGCCCTTACAGGAGATCTCCTCTCCAAAACGTTCGCCACGTCTTTCTTACCCCCATCTGGTTTTTTAACGAAGTCGTTTTTAATTTTATTTTGTAAGAGAGAACAGAAATGCTAACGTTTTCGATGGACTGGCCATCTATGGCAACCAACACTGGGCATCAGTAAACAACTCTGGGGAAATCCGACGTTGCTCGTCTCGCGTAATCCACGCGTCGGTTATCCAGTCAGGTGCTCAGTGCTTGAGCAGGAAAGTCCCCACGCCGGTGCCAGACAACGCCAAGTTTAAAAAGGCGTTCTGTTCGTTTCAGGACCGGAGGTCTTTGGTAGTTTTGTCTTCCGTGTGATGGAACACCGAGCCCCTTTATTGAAATATACGCGTCACACCTCGCTCGAGTCATCAAAACCGGCTCTTTGAGGGGATCCGTTACTATAAACTCGCAGGAGACTCCTAGGGGGGCAGCCCCGCTCCTTGTGTGTGATGTCTGTTTGTTTAGGGGGGATTCCCCGGGGGGGGGGTATGAGGAGTTATCCGTTATTTGCTTGGGTACTGGGACTCCATTCTGGAAGCTGGCATCGATACTGAAGGCAAAATTTTAGCATTGGCTCCAGCATGGGGTGGCACGTTACAATTGAAGACAGGACCTCTGACCAATGAATGAGGTGGGGAGGCGGATCTTTAATTCCGGAGCTCAGTTCCGTTTGTCGTGCCACACTCTGTTTACCAACATTTTAGCAAATACAAAAGCCATGCGTTTTGCAATTTGTGAGAATTGAACCCGGAGAAGAGACCCGTGGATTATGGGAGACGAGTAACGGGGGGTCCAAATGTGGACTTTTTGAGGTTTTCTGTTGTCCATCACCGTTCTCTTAGAAAACGTTTGTCTTTGTTCTTCATGGAAACATGAGATTAAAATGCAAAACAAAGGAGTACCCCACCAACACAATGATCTGTTCATTTGAGCCTGATGGCCTGGTGGTCTCCAGTTCAGTCCATGGGGGGCCTGCAGCCCTGAGCCGTAGTGGACGATCACTGTGATTGGAATGGGCGCTCAGCGGCCGTGGAGGTGAAGGGTGATATCTGAATGTAGTAGTCGCCCGTCGTCGTCGTCGTCTTTACGTGCGGTAAGCGATTTTTAAAGCTCTTGGCCTTTCAGTTTTATATGTGACCACATTTGAAATGCCAGGCACGCCTTTCCTGTTGGGCCCCCTCTGAAGCCAGCTTGACCCCCTCGGTGGGGGGTCACAGAGGAGGGAGCCGGCAGGTGCAACGTACGAAGGAGCCAACCCTAGACGTGGCACCGATGGGTTAGAACAGAATTCATTTTTTCGTTTTTTGGGTTTGGTTTGATTATAATAACTTGAAATTCTGCTGCTCATCTTTATATATCTCACTATTATAATGAAAAAATCTCATGTTGAAAGTCTCCGTCTCGCAGGACTTCATTCCAAAAGGTCTCGTCGCAGGATTAGTCGCGTCTCCCAAGATATTTTTTTTTTTTTAAGTCACATTTTTGCAAACAAGACCGCGGTCCCCTCGCCTCTCATTGGTGTGAATGCTTTTGTCAGACACCTGCAGTTCCTGCACTCTCAGCTCTTTCTAAACTTTTACGTTTTCCTCACTTGAAGTTCCCAATTAATGAAGACGTATCATGTCCAAATCCTTATTGAAGAATTTCATCACGAAGGGTTATCGAGAGAAGAAACGAGTAAACGGGCAATCCTAGCAGCGAGAAATGAAGTCAAACGAATTAACGCGAAAATTGACGACCGGTTACACGACAAATTGGTTAAATGCGTATCGATACACTGAAACAGTTGGTGGTGAGGATGAGGAAGATGAAAACATCAGCTTACGATATCCCAAAGAATATCTACTTAATATCGACTTCCACTGGCCGAATTACTGTAGAAAGGACGTATCGTAATGTTATCACGTAATTTATGAACAAGTGATGGGCCGTGCGATACGACAAGATTAGTTGTATTCCAAATTGGTCAAACAATTCTGACATGTCAAATTTTAACAGGCGAAAAGAAAGGTAATGAAGTTCATCTTAACATGAGACGCCAAAGGAGATCTCGATACGCCGTTCGTATTAAAACGTTTACAGTTTCCCGTCAGAATCGCTCTAGCAAAGACAATTAACAAATCACAGGGACAAACTTTCGAGAAAGTCGTTTTACTTATCGGAGAGAAACGAAATTCTCTCATGGGCAGTTATAAGTCACGTGGATGCAAACGTAACACTTCACGTGAAAATTAAAATCCGTTTAAATTGTACATTCACATCCCCATACGTGAGCGGCAGAACCACAAAGAGGCGAGTGTGTGGCGCAGACCTGGGGGTTGGCGAGCAAAGCAAGCAGGGGGCAAAGCCCCCAGTCTAAAATGTAAAAAATACAACGACTTCTCTCGGCTTACTAAGTATTTCATACGGTTCACATGCGGGAGCGATTTATTCGTACTAATCCGTGATGTCAGAAGCGGGGCGCCGGGCCTCGCTCACGTGCCAGCCTCCATTCGTGTTTGTCCACCTCTTGCCTCGCCTCCACTTAACTAGCGATTCCTGTTTGTTTATTGATTTTTAAAGTTTGTCCCGTTTCACCACTATGTGGGCGGAGCCACCAGATAGTAACTTTAAATTCATATTGTAGAGCCGTCCCAGGCCCCGCCCTTGACGTGTTGCTGCCCTCCTTCAGGGGGCGGAGTTGTGGGCGTGGCCTGTGACCTGGTCAGGTACACCCATCAGTGTGTGCAGGGTACATTACAGAAGCGAAGCCCCGTTTTTGCCGTACTTTGCCGTGCGTCCCAGAGCTCGTCGGTCGGTCATTCGATTCCTCCAAAGGCCACATGGCAGTGCAGATTTTTCTCATCCTGTTTGATGTGTCAAAGTTCAGCCTCACCAAAAAGTTACAAGAGAGTCGCGGGCCCAAGGGTTCCCAGAGCCGTTCTTTTCCCAGGCTTTGTTTGTTTAACATACGCTTGCTTTGAAGGAGGGAAGGAATGTTCAGTGCCATGTCCCGCTACTTGACCATCTTGGTACTGTGTTTGTTTTTTTAATATGTCGCAGACTGTCAGACTTGGATTACTGTGGATGTTCTTTTGATTAACTCATTCATCTTTATTGGTGGATTTTCTTTCATTGTGTTTCTATTTCATCCATCCATCCTTCCATCCGCCCATCTCCTGACTCGGCTTACTGGTCGTATAACAGAACATCCTCAGACCCACCTAAGCCCAGTTGAGGGCCGCAGTAGGCCCAAGTGCAGCCCTGTAGGCGAGACTCGGGCAAACCCTGGATGGGTGGTTGGTCTGTGGCTGTTGCCCCCATTCGCTCACCCTCACTTACACGGGCAGCATTTTGTAAGACGTGTTTGCCCTGCGGGAGGCATCTTGGGGTAGAATCGCTGCCTCCGCAGACTGAGAAGCGGGTAGGATGCTGCCTGGATACCAGTGGGAGAAGGCCATGGACTTGCTGGAGGTGTTTTATCTCTCAAATTCCCTGAGTGGAGGTGGAAGACTTTGGTGTGTGTGATGAAGAAGCCTGGTCTGGTCTGGTCAGCGTAGTTGAACTCTTTGCCACTGCGACGCTTGCCAGATCAGGCCATGTGAGAGTATAATGAAGTGTACCGGGTCGACTCTAAATGCATATCAGAGTTTTCTGATGTTTTACGGAGTGAAGGTGTGCAAGAACGTAACTGAAGGGGGAATATCAGCTGTCCGTCCGTCCGACCGTCCGTCCGTCCGTCCGTCTGTCCGTCTGTGTATCAACTCAGCGTTAACAAAGGGCTTCAGTGTAAGAAAGTTGAATTCTCTTCTGACTACGTGAGATACAAGCCACTCAGGGGTGGTCTGCTGACAGTGGTGTTTGAGCCCCCTGGATGAAGCCGGGAGTCCTTGAAGCCTAAAGCAGGCATTGCCTATGAACTCAAGGCTGAAGCTTGAAGCTCCGTCTGTGGCTTCCTTTGTGGCCCAGAAGGAAGTCCCTTAACCGGCCTGTGCTCCAGCTGTCTCTGCCCGGGGATGAGATTCGCTTTGCAGAGGAGATCAACAGCGTGGGTTATGGGAAAAAGAAAAAAACCCAAAGCAGTCCGGTCGGGTGTCCAAATCATTTTATTAACTTTGGAAATTAGGGAGCTACAAAGATGAGCAGTGCGCTCAGACTCGATTACACACCGTCTGGGTAGCCTGGCGCGGAGAGCCCACTGGTGTGCTGACAGGGTTAATGTCCCGTCTGAGATGATGATGATGATGTGACACGTCTACTAAAGACAAGTTTAGGGTAAACTACACAGAATATAAGTGAAGTGTCCACCAACAGTGGCCTTTATACAGGAAGTACTGGCAGGGCTCCGTACCCTCGGTTCATCACAGCTGAAGTCCGAGCTTACGGTAAGAGTCGGCCATACAGGGCACTTGGCAAAATAAAGACCTGTAACTACCCTAAATGTATATTTTTAAAATGGATGGAAACATTGAGACACAAAGCAGAGTTTGACATAAAGGGCTGCACACTCAGAACTGAGGTTGAGTGACATGGTGACACCTACTGAGCTGCAGGGCGATGTTGCCAGTGAATGCCATTAGAGTGCGTGTTTATCTATTTATTTTTGAGGTAAATGAAGTCTTTTTTTTTTTTTTAATATACCGTTACCTGTTAAAGACGGGAAATGGAATAAATTTCAAAATGTTTGATATCTGATCAAAGTGGAGCATATGATGATGTTTATCTTGACTTTCAGAAAGCATTTGATGAGGTGCCACGTGAGAGGGTGGCAGTTCAGGGTGTGGAGTGCAGAATTGGCTCAGACACAAGAAGGTGCGAGGAACCTCATTGGAATTGGCCGAGCAGGGGGCAGTGCCAGGGCCGCTGCTATTTTAATATTTAGAAATGATTTAGATAGGAATAGAAGGAACAAGCTGGTGAAGTTTGCAGATGATACCAAGATTGGTAAATAATTTGGAATCCATTATATCATCACAGAAGGACAGGCTTGGGCAGATTTGTGGCAGATGAAATTTTAATATCCGTAAATGTAAAGAATTGCATATAGGAAGTAAAAGTGTGAAGTTTGAAAACACAATGGGGGTCTGAAAATCTCGAGTCCACCCTAAGAGAAGGATTTAGGAGTCGTAGTGGACCGCCAGTCAGTGTTCAGAGGCCATTAAGAAGGCTCACAGACTGTCAGGTTATATAGCGCCTTGACGTGTGGAGTACAAGTCACAGGAGGTGACGCTCGGGCTTTATAACGCACTGGTGAGGCCTCATCTGGAGTCCTGGGGGCAGTTTGGGTCTCCATTAAGACACAGCAGCACTAGAGAAGGTCCAGAGAAGAGCGACTCGTGTGAGTCTAGGGGACGAGTTATGAGGTCAAGATTAAAAGAGCTGAGCCTTTACAGATGATGAAGAGGAGACCTGACTGAAGGGTTTAAATGATGAAGGGCGTCAGTCCAGTGGGTCGAGACGGTGACTTTAAAATGAGTTCATCAAGAACACGGGGACACAGTTGGAAACGTCACACAAACATCAGGAAGATTTCCTCTACACAAAGAACCACAGACGTTGGGAGTAAGCGGACAGGAGGACTTTATGGACTTTGAGAACACGACTTGATGTTAAGTGGACAGGACTGGCGAGCTTTGTTGGGCTGATCGGCCTGCCCTCGTCCAGAGTGTTCCAGTGCTCTAATGTGTACCCTCGGCGTTCATCTTTCTCTCCGGTTTCTCTCATTCCTCAAACTCTGAGGTGTCGCCCGTTACACGGCTGCATCCTAATTTAGGATCCCGAGGCGGTTCACCATGTGGCACTTGTATCACTGCAGGCTCCCAGACTCGTCCTTGCTCAGCGCTTCCTCTCGTTCCCATAAAGACTCTGCCATTTTGAGGTCCCTTGAGGTCCTCCTGCTACTTTTCGAGTGCCACCAATGGCTGACGGCCCCCCAAGCCCCTCATATACTCACGACTCTCCGTGTTCCTCTGTATCCTCCTATATGTGTCTCATCCTCTTTTGCCTGGCACTTCCTGTCTCGGTGACACTTAACTGAGTAACCAAAGCCAAACTGACCAATCGGATTGCTTGGAGGGACTGGACACACACACACACACACACACAGCGTAGCGTGTCTGACTCTTGTTGGCCTGCCAGCACTGACTACATGAATTGTTCCCGCGGTGTTACGTGTGGCGTGTCTGTCGTCTGTACAGAGCACTTCGGTCTAATCAAGCGTCACTTTTTAAATCTGGCAGAGTGTGAGACTTGAAGGTGGTCTTGTGAGTCGGGTGTACGGCAGTTGAATGATTTTTAGGAGCCGAGTAAAACTTCTGTTTACTTGAAACTCCATTTTTATAAGGCGCCAGCCTGAAGTGATTCCAAATAATTCACCTCTGTTGACGTCCGAAAGGCTGGCGCGCCTGACGCCCATCGAGTGCACTTGACCTTCTACCTGCTTTACGAGGCTGAGGTGGGCTCCCTGTAACACACTGGGCCGGCCGGCCTGCCTGCGTTCATCTGGAGACCCTCCAAAATGACCAAACAAGGGAACAACAAAAAGGACGAGGCCCAGAGCTCCCGTCTCGCGTTCCCCCTCAGTGTCCGATTTGAAAGGGGATATCGGCGGAGTGGTGGTCTGAACGTAATGAAATCTCGTCGTGGACGCACGCTTACCCAGGATGCCTTGCGCTTGCTCCCTCTTAAACAGCAGAGAGAGGGGCCCATCCAGACGGCGCTGGCCAGAGGGTTCAGCAGCACTGGCTTGGTGGTCTTCAGTTCAGCACAAACAATGTAACCCACTTTTATCTCGTTGCCGTGGAAAACCGGGCTGATAAGTGTGCCCTGCTTTAAGATTACGAGGCGGGCAGACAGGAAGGCTCATCGCGCTGGGCTCCAGCGGTTGAACTGTTTCACTTTTCAGGTTGTGGAGCTCGAGGGGGGCCGTGGTGATCGGTGGTGTAAATTGGCGCAGGCCGTACGATGACAGAGCGTCTGGAAATGGAGACGCTGAAGTGAAGTGAAGTGAAGTGCGGGTCGGTCAGCAGACTGTAGGCAATGGAAAGATAAGATTGCAGAAGGGGGTTGCTGGTGCTGGTGTTACTTGGGTGGGCACCGGGGGCTTTTTTTTGCCCAGAGTCCATTTCATTTTATGGATGCAGTGGCCATTATGTGACAGACTGGTATCCAGCGTGGCATCGATTCCTGCCTTGTTCATGAAGCTGTCAGGACAGGCACTTGGTCCCCCACGAACACGAGTGATGTTTCCATTGTTGTTGTGTCCATGCTTTTTTATTATCATACTTTTATTAAAATGACCAAAGAGTATATAAATTGTAACAAATGACGGCGGGCACCCACCTCTGCACCGACTCTTGTGCCCTACCACGAAAGAAGGGAGCCAGCACGCCACAGAGATCTGAACCAGGGAGGCAGGAGAGTAATGCCGCTGCGGGACCCTCTCACAGCCCAGCGGCCAGCGTTAAAAAGACGGTGACGTCGTCCGAATGTGCTCCACGCTGGCCCTTTAGCTGCGCTGTCAATCCACAATGCAGAGAATTCTGGAGGAATCGAGTTACAGGATGACGGCAGCCCATTCCTCCAAGTGATTGATTCAGGAAGTGAGGAGCGGCCGATGGGCACACATTGGTGCAGAGTGGAGCGAGAGAGGGCAGCTGAGAACTGACCACCACATCAAAGTGAGGGAGCAGGAGTAGTGATGATGATGATGATGATGATTGTTCAGTCGGCACAGTAAGACTGCAAGTCTAATCACAAACTGACCGTCGCACTCGGGGGTTTTGTGCCATGAAGAGTCCGTGTTAAGGTGGCTGATGGTTTGCTTCTCGTTGCTCTCCTTTAAAGCGCTTTGAGAAGTTTCAGTCTACTAATGTTGTGAAGGACGCCTTTGTCAGGCCCTTCTCAGAGTATCCAAAGGACGGGCCATCGGTGCCACTACACCAGGGGTGTCCAACTCCAGTCCTGGTGGGCCGCGGTGGCTGCAGGTTTTCATTCTCGCCCTTTCCCTCCTCAGTTTTCACTGCTAGTGAACTCCATTTATCCATCCATTATCCAACCCGCTATATCCTTACTACAGGGTCACATGGTTCTGCTGGAGCCAATCCCAGCCAACACAGGGCACAAGGCAGGAAACAAACCAACGGCAGGGTGCCAGCCTACCGCAGGCTAGTGAACGCCTCTCCCCTTCATTTTGATGGCCCTGTTTTTAAGAATTCAGGCCTCTGAATCGACTCATTTAACAGAAATGAGACGCGAGACGAGCCGACGGATGAACGTCAAACTCTGGCCAGTTTCACTCTAACCAGTTCCTTAATGAGAAGCCGATTCTTGGACTTGTTGCGGCCCTCGTTCTGCTGCACCAGGCTGTTAGAACCATCATCAAGATGTTTTGGTGGCCTGAGCAGACCAACATGGCCGAGACCCTCGCCTTTCTTTATTTTCGGTTTTGTGTCTCATTATTGTTTGTTTGGCTGAGTGGTCCGAGTCACGTCAATTCAAACGAAAAGTGAATCGGCAGCAAAAACGGCTCGCTAATGAAGACAATGGTTAGAATGAAAACCTGCAGCCCACCAGCACCGGAGTTGGAGACCCCCTGCACTAAACTGGACAGTTGGCCGAATTCTCCACCCAGATTTGTCCCGTCGCCAGCGTAAAATACGAGCAAGTCCAATATTGTGTTTTAGCAGTAGGGTGCTGTACCGTGTTAGCCATAGATTGATACAGCAGAACTGACGCCTTTTATTGGCTAACTAAATAGATTACAAATGCAAGGCCCCTTCATCAGGCGAGGTGTAGTTTATTGATTTGTTAAATGAAAAGCGGGATGTGCTGAGCGGCAGAAGTAGTCCCGGGTGGTGAAGCTCGTTCACAGCACTGATTGGTCATTTTTGACTGGTGCCTTCCTTATCCGTAGCCATGAGTCCTGTGACTGCGCCAAGTGATCCTTCATGCTGGCTTTTTAAAAATCGCCGAATCCTCGCAAAGGTAAACTCACGTGCAGCAGCCGTACACCTCGAATCACTCGCGTGTGCTCAATGGCGTTTTATTAACGGCGCGTTTGCTTTGCTGTGTTAGTAATATTCAGATTTTAAAGAGTTCCTTCTCCTTTTTTTTTTTTTTATTATTATTAAATGGCCGTTGCTGTTTGTCTGCGCGTGGCTCTGCTCTCATCATGTCGAGTCCCCAGTATGGGCGCTTTTAACCAAAGTCCTCCGTTTCTTTTCAGCCCAGCACTTTGCCTCAAGGGACGGTCAACATGAACCAGTGCACCGACATCATCGACGCCGAGCCGAAGACCGGCCAGAAGAACGCGCTGTGCATTGTCACCCCGGAGCGGGAGTACTTCATCCGCGGAGAAAGCAAGGAGATCATAAACGGGTGAGCCCTCACCGTACATAACCCTCTCGCGCTCCCGACGCTTGTGTGTCATTTCTTTTTGTCATTGTCACTTGAAGGCTGACACAATGGCGCCGTGTCACCCAAGTGCACTTGGGATGTGCAGAAGCGGTAATGTTGTTCCGATTTTAATGGGCCCTCATTGTGTCTTAAAACGCAGCAGAGGACGCTCAAGATGAAGGCACTTGTTGGGAGGTTGGCTCTCCGTTATTTCTTTTTCTTCTTTCTTTCACTTGTACAGGTGGCTTGAGCAGCTGGCAGTGTACCCCAAAACTAACAAGCAAAACCAGAAGAAGAAGAGGAAGGTTGAGCCCACAACATCGCAGGTAAACGGCTGAGCCCCCAAGTCCTGGTCCCTAAGCCGCGTCCAGCAGCTTATTGAAGGAGCCTTCGGTTTAGAGGGTCGCTCTTGAAATGCTTCACGTTTAAAGTGATACTCGTGCATTTCAAGCTGGAGCCCCCCAAGCACGCTGGGCTGCATTCTCCTCAGTCGTGTTAGCGTCCTGAAGTTCCATTTTGTTGTTTTTAGAGTCTTTACGGGACTTTGTGGCCTTCATTTGCGCCACTGAATGGCTCTCTGCATATTGTCGTCCCCCACCAAGTCAGTGCTTCATCATTCGTTCTGTTCTGTTATTTAGCACTGATGCCCGTTCTTCTCGGGTTCGTCTGCCAGCACGCGCACAATTTAGGAACCACTGTAGTCCTCACTCCCAGCAGCCCTCAGGCAGGCCGTTTAACACCTGGGCAGGTCCATTGGGTTCATGCAGAAGGTCAGAATGTCAATCTCCTGCGGATTTGCACTCCTATGAAGCGTGTTCGCTGACCTGAGGGTGATCAGGGCTGAAGGGAGGGCTGATAAGATCTTAATGGCTCCGCATTTCACTGCACAAGGCCGGTGTGAATCCAGAGCGGGTGGGGTGGGGGGGTGACGACTGATGACTTCAGTGTACGCCTTTATCGCTGGCCGTTTCCTGTCCAGACTGATTGAGAAGGTCAAAGTACTTTCGGTAAAGGGCCTGTCTAAAAGTGGCCAGTGCTGCCGGTGACACGGCGGACAGCTTTAGCCGTCACATCTGTACGGGTGACAGTGACCTCATGTCTCACCTGAACTTCCTGCATTTCCCCTCATCGTCCTTTTGTTTTACTGCTGTCCTTAGAACCCTTCGCCCAAACACACTCCATGTCCGCTCCTCCCCGCACACCACTCTGTCACTCTCGTGCCACCCTGTCCCACTGGCAGACCCCTCGCTGCACTTCACGTTGCACCTTTCTCATCCTCGTCTCCCTCCCGAATGTCAAGCAGCATTTGGCATGGCTTGTATCCCACTTTTCCTTCACTGGCAAAGGGTCTCATTGGAGTAAGATACCCCACCCCCCCAAGTTACCCTCCATGCAAAAACACGCAGGGTTGTGACAAAACAAAATGCAATTTATAATTTGAGGAGCCTGTAGCTTCATGGACGGCTGGAAATGTGCAGTCACTATCATAAGACGCAGAATTACAGGACAGCCATAAACGCACAAAGTGGGCAACGCTGCCAACACAAGCCAGCACTCTACCACTGATAGAGCTGGGACTGTCCATGACAGAGTTCAGTAGCACGTGTGTAAAGGCGCTATATGCAGCCAACAAGCAGTGAAGAGTCAAAGTGGCAGAGGGGGGTAAAGCGAGCGCTTCAGGGTTGAGGGCACCCTGGTGTGATGGCGCCGGCTCTCCGTGAACAGGAGGGACTTCTGAAAACTGCCTTAATTAGGGTGGCACGAACACACCAGGGAAGAGGCCTTCATTGAGTGAGGGTCTCGGAGGTGAAAGTGCATTTTGGGACAGCTAGAGCGAGGTCGATCTGTCTGAGATCTGCCCGCTAGGCACCAGAGTGAGTGTTTTTTAACAATTGTCCAGTGTCTTTGTATTTCTTTATTTTTGCCTGCTCTGATCACTTGAACCCGAGACGGGTAGTAACCCCGTGTAACTGATGGTCTTTCATTTTGTGGTCTTTTTGTTTTAGGAACCGGGGCCTGCCAAGGTCGCAGTGACTGGCTCCGGGATTCCCGATTCGGAGAAAGTGCCCGATTCCCGCACTGGCATATGGCAGGATGAAGGAGGACAGAGTTGGCCTTCGCCGGAGAGCAGCGGCCTCAGCACAGTGCTGGCCCAAGGGGGTGAGCAGGAAGTTTCCTCGTATCAAAACTCGTCTGGAAATTTGTTTATTGTTCCACGGCCTCGACAAATGTGCAGCAAAGGAAGTGGGATGGAATCGCAGAGACACTTCCCCCCCCCCCCAAGCCGCATTGTCCTGCACACAAAGACCCCGATTGTGCGAGCTCATTAGGACTGAGCTTGGGGAGGATTAAAATAGCTTTCCTGATTTTTCTTTTGCTTTGAAGTGAAAACCCAGAAATCAACAATCGTGGTGGCGCTCTGCTCTCCTCTGACTTCATCTGTGATTCAAACAGATAAGTCCAACCACAATGGCGTTCGTGGCACTTGAAGGAAATCTGCACGTAAATGAGGAGGAGGAGGAGGAGGAGCTCGGCCCGTTACTGTAAACCGTGCAGCACCACAGCTGGTGCCCGGGGCTCCAAGTAGGAAGTTGTAGTGCGGCTCATTTCATGTTTCCTGTGTTTATCAACACTGCCAGCATCGGCCGCCACGTTTAATGGGAACAATCTGGGGGCCTTCTGCGCTCGGTTTCCATTGGTGGCCACCGCAGGAATCTGCGGACCACCTCCCCACCATCCCCCTTTTCCTTTTAACATTTAATTAGGCCAAAAGAAAACTATGCATCCTGCTTTACTGGTCGCCAGAGGGACGCTTTGTCGGTTTTCGTTCTGCACATTGGGCTCCCAGATCCTCCGCGCGGGCGAGAGACGCGAGTAACGATTTACTTTGCCAAGTCTTAACTGTTCTCGATCGTAATAAAGTCGGTCTTTTTTTTTTTTTTTTTTTTTTTTTACCCTCTGATAGAGGTCCATAGGAGGCTAGCCACCACCCAGTAAAGGATCCAAAGTAACATGCCCTTCGTAATCGCTGACCTCGGAATAGCAGAAAACGATAGCCTACATGCGTATGTTTGACATTTTGTCATTTGTACCCTTCTGGTCGTCTCAGGAGAGCTCGGACCACCGGTGAAGAGTCAGATTATTATTATTTACTAGGGGCCACGCCCCGTCCCCTGCTCACTTCAGTCACAAACCCCCCAAGGGGTGCGTCTCTGCCACTCGTGTTGTGGCTGAACACACGCTCGGGAGATGCGGTCTGATCAGCTGCTGTCTTGTTGCTGCCGCCACCGAGCTGCGTGTTCTGCTTGTCGCGCTGCGCGTCGATCATTTAAAATCGGCGTGTGCTGCCTCGTCTCACAGGACGTTAAAGTGTCTCCGAGAAAATCACACATTGTCTCCTTCCAAGACTTATTTTTATAATTTTTAATTTTATTGATTTTATTAAACGTGAAAAACATTCCATATAGATAACTCAAGTTTTACAAAAAAGAAAACCATAAAGGTTCAAAACAAATCAACCCCCTGACCCCTAAGAGTCAGATTATTAAAATATCATATTGGTGGTCAGCAACCATAAAACGACACTCCACAGGCCTGTATTACTACTTTGAGCCCTCCGAGTATCCCATTAAGGGGGGAGAACCTCATTGGTCCATTGAAGTGGAATGCGTAGCTTCAAGTCCTGCTGGCCGTTTTATCGTATTTTCCTGCATGCAGTGCGGTCTAAAAACGAGGCCCAAAAACCATGGGGGGGGCCCCCCCCCCAACATTGTGCGTCATCCTGCGTTACTAGACATCGAGACGCATCGGAAACCCGAGGTGGAATTGTAACACACACTACTTGAAATTCAGAAAGGCTTTGTCACGAATACTGGGCCGAGCACACAACTCTAGACTTGTAACTCGGCTGTACCAAGCGGGCGGTCGAGGAGCTGGCGACTTCTGGAATGTGGCCGTGACCCCAACCCCCCTTGGCTATCGTCAATGTGCTGCCAGCGTTGACCGTGTGTGCGTCTGTCGGCTCAACGGACTTGGTCAGGTGTGTTTATACAGGTTACTGGCCAAACCCGATTATAGGACTAACTAGTTCAGACTAGGCCGAGAGCTCCCAGGACACACTGACTTGTGCTCATCTGAACTGCTCTGGCCTGCAGTCTCCCTGTCCTCGGCCAAACCGACTCGTCCTGTCACACTTCGGACAGACTGGCTGGGCCCAGTCTAAACCGGTTTGTCCTATAATCGGGTAACCTACGTTTCAAAGCGCGGTGGCGAACTGCAAAGCCGCGTTCTCTGGCTGAGAGGCGAGCGCTTTGTGGCGTGAGTGAAGTGGGGAACACCGTCCAGAGCCCACCTCCGACCACCGTGAGTGGCGCACTTCCCTGGTGACGTCCGCTTATCTCTGTGTGTGTGTGTGTGTGTGTGTGTGTGTGTGTGTGTGTCCACACAGCGTCTCCTCTACGGCAGCCATCTGCCCAGGTTTTAGCTACCTGAAGTAGCATCGGTCCACATTGGGGGTCCTACTGTGTATCACATGGGTGAGTGCGAGTCTGGAGGCCCCAAATAAACGAGCCAAAGGGATTTCAAAGCGTCCAGCAGTAATCCCTAATGGATGCAAGAGGGAACGCAGGGCAGTGTTTGGCCTTTTCATTCGCCGTCAAGCCCACCTAATCCAGTTCAGAGTCACGTCAGGCCAGAGCCTGCACCTTTAGCATTGGGTGCAAAGCAAAAACGCTAACTCTAGGCAGACGGAGAGCACTCGATTTGTCCCCAGAAGGGAGTTTGACATTTTACAGTCGCTCAATAAATCGATATTATGTTATAAAGACCACCCAAAAGCTAATACACACCAAAATGACTGACAGGAAGGAAAACGGAAAAGAGCGAAAGAAACACTTGTGACTTGGCTAAAAATAAAGAAGTCCGAGTGGGCCTTTATTAAGGCGTATTGCTGCTCGTATAAAGGGGTCCCAAGTTAGAATTCCCGGGGTGGTGTCGACGAAAGCGGAAAGTCAGCTCTGGAATTTTAAACGAAAGCGTAGAATCGCAGACATGCTGTCGTTTTAGCCTTGACTTGAATGTCGGATCTTTGAACGAGAGCGTACAGGAGGGAGGAGCGCTGTGAAGCGGCGCCTCGTTCAGTAGTTCGAGACGAGCTGCCATATTTAGACCGGCGCCGAATAACCGAATTCACGGGGACGTCTTTATTTCTCTCGAGGCGTAGGACAGCAGGCTTCATCATTGACGCTCCTTTCAGAGGTCCGGTGCTGATCCACTTTCACGTCTTTTCCCAGGTGAACTCGGTCCTCTGGATGTGACTTCGGATCACAGCTCCGTCAACGGAGACGAGGTGGACAGAGGTGGCGTTCCCTTCCACGTCTCTCAGCGACGCGACCTGCACGTCACGTCCCCGGCTGGCAGCGCTTCCAGCAAGCACAGTATGGACCTCGGCGGGATTCCTCGCTGTCAGTCGCCAGCTCAGAGTGATCCCTTCCCTTCGGGGAGCAGCCTGCTGTCCAACGGGTCTCACATCAGCGGGTCGATGAGCTCGTTAGATTCGGACACCAGCGGAAGTACTGTGACGAGCACGGACAGCCATTATGCCGAGATTCGGGCGCAAAGGACCTCGGCCCTTCAGGACGTCTCCAGATCGAGGAGGTGCGAGATGGAAACCCGAAAGGCGGAGAAACGAAGTCGTGCCAGAAGTCCAGAAAGGCATGACGTGGAACCAGGGTTTGGACCAGAGAGAAGGTACATTTGGTTTGTTGTTTTGGATGATTAAAGTCATGACGACCTTTGGCACGTCACCGTTACGAAGCAGCTGGGGGTCTGTCCTCGAGTCATTTCAGTGATGAAGCCACTTGTATCACGGAAAGCTGTGGTGACGTGGGGTAAATGATTACAGAAGGGAGACGTGGGAAGGCTGTGCCAGGCTAAGCAGTGCTGGATGAGGTGCCAGTCCATCACAGGGCACTTACTACTGTATACTCTTCACTCGTGTGGGGCCAGTCTGAAGTCGCCAGTTATCTAAACTTGCATGTCTTTGGACTTCCTCCATCAATCTTGTTAAACGTAACGTAGCATAACATGTCAGACTCGGCTCGCGTACCTCTCAACAGGGTGCCAGCCTGTTACCGGGACCCCTCGCACGCCCCCAACAAAACCCACAACACTCGCATAGAGACGACTTCAAATCATCTGCTGCACCACAAGCCAGAGTAGCCAATAGAAACACCCGAGCAGCCCCTCCCCTCGTATCCCATCATGCTGCCCACTGCTATTCTCACCTGTGACTTTTTAAGTTGTAGACCACCCTGCAGCTTATGACCAGAGCAGCACAAGCTAAACATGACGACAGTGCGGCGCAGATATAAATGATAAATCTTAAATAAACACGGATAGCTTAGAGTTAGGGTAGCTCCTGCTTGAGCAACACCCCAACGTGCCCGTATGCCAACCCTTAACCGATATGCGTATTAGAACTGGGACAGAATGGTCCTCTGATATTGAATTTTTAATCCTTTTATATTTATGTATAACTAGCCACCCCCCTTGCAGGCGTGAAACTGGGCAGGAAGGAGGGCCCTGCCTGGCTCCCCACTCCTGACGTCATGCCTGCCCTCAGCCCGCAGCCTCTGTCTCGGATTAGCGCGAATATATCGCTCCGGCAAGAGCACGATGAGAGAAGTCGCAGAATCAACCGGAATGTTCAAGCAAATTCTAGAAAAAAACCCGATCCAAATCCGTGAAGTAGTTATCTCTTTCTAGCTAAGTGGATGTAAGGAACGCCCAGAGGCCCCGCCCCCTCAGCTGTGCGTCTCTCGGATTCGAACCTGCACGCGAACTAACCCGATCTAAATCCGTGAAGTAGTTAAGCGGATGTAAGGTACGCCCTGAGGCTCCGCCCCCCCCAGCTGTATGTGTCTCGGATTCGCGGTTATAACTCGGTACTGCAACCGAACTCTGATACTTTGCGCGATGAGAGAAGTCGCAGAATCAAACGGAAGGTTGAAGCAAATTCTAGAAAAAAACTCCATCTAAATCTGTTAATTTGTTTCTCTCGTTCGCTAGCTACGTGGAGGCTCCGCCCCCTCCCCTCGGCCCGCAGCCTCTGTGTCGGATTAGCGCGAATATATCACTCCAGCAAGCGAACTCTGGTTCTTAGCGTGATGAGAAGTCACAGAGTCAACCGGATAGTTCAAGCACATTCTAGAAAAGAACCCGATCTAAATCGGTGAAGTAGTTCTCTCGCTCTAGCTGAGCGGAGGGAAGGTCCGCCCCCCCCAGCTGTGTGCGTCTCAATAAAATCAGTACCACAATTGAACTCTGATACTTAGCACGATGAGAGAAGTCGCAGAATCAACCGGAATGTTCAAGCAAATTCTAGAAAAAAAATTGATCTAAATCGGTGAAGTAGTTCTCGTGTGAAAAGCAGACAGACAGACAGACAGATGTTGGATTTTACGCTTTTTTTCTTTGTTTTCTTTCTATAGATTAGTTCCATTTTTTTTTTTTTATCTCAGATGGCACTCTGAGGTGTCCCTGCTCGCTGGATTGAAACAGACAGAAGATGAATATGGCGTCTGTTTAATATTCTCCCCAGAAAAATTAATAAGGCAGTTCTGCCCAGACAGATTCAATTAAGAAATCCATCTCACTGTCCGCCTGATCATCAACGGTCATACGACAAGTCTCTGGCACGAACGTGAAAGCATTGTTCTCATCTGATCGGCATTCAGCGCACGGCTGGAGCGTCTGGCTTTATGAGCGAGCGGTGCCCTGGCTGCTCGTTATCCATCATCCTCTGTCTGCTGCCGCTTGGCTGTTCGCTCTTAAAGCCGCCGCCGCTGCCACCTTCATTACGTTCCTCAGCTCTGACTGTACCACATGGTGGCGATTAACATCTGTGACGGGCAGCTGTAGTGCCACAGGGCAGTGCGCTCTGAAGTGTGAGGCACATTGTGATGGAGTGTTCTGGGAGCTCTGCTCTGTCCGTTATATAGCGCCTTTCAAATTTCTCTGTCTAGTAGTTAACAGACAGGGAGTGCCTTTTGTGTCTGATGGACTAACAGTCTCAGATGGCGCGTGTCCTGCTGGCACTCTGTGTGTTGCGTATACATAAAGTCTTTAATAGTTCAGTTATGGCGGCTTTGTCCAAGTCACACAGAGCCTTTCAGATCCTCACATCTCTGTGACTTGGAGTGCCCGTCATGTCTGTCTAGACCAGGGGTGGGTGGGCAATGTCGGTCCTGGAGGGCTGCGGTGGCTGCAGGTTTTCATTCCAACCCAATTCCTTAATCAGAAACCACTCCTTGCCAATCTCAGACCTTATGGCTTGTTAGTCTGCAATGTAAGGTTCTTCTATCGTTGTTTTTTTTTTTTTTCCTTTCCAAGGATGTCGCCCAAATGATTTGAAGCCTAAAAATGGATAATTTTCAGTCCATCAATAAATCAAACCGTGCGTGATGAACACACACAGAGATGTAAATGGAAACAAGCAAGATGGTGAACTGCCGACTGCTTTGTCATTTACATCTTACTGCTAATAAGGAGCCATTAAAACAGCGAATGCTGCAGTTTAAGATTGAAATAAGGGTGGGGAACCTTAACAAGCGAGACCACTAAAATGAAGCATCAGAAGGTCACTTTAGCAATAAGAGCTTCATCAGCAATAATATTGACTTCTCATTAAGAAACTGGGCAATGGAACAAAAACCTGCAGCCACTGCGGCCCTCCAGGACTGACATGGCCCACCCCTGGTCTAGACCACCCTTCAGGTCTGCTCATCTAATAAATCAATTTACATCCATCCATTATCCAACCCGCTATATCCTAACTACAGGGTCACGGGGGGTCTGCTGGAGCCAATCCCAGCCAACAACGGGCGAAAGGCAGGAAACAAACCCCGGGCAGGGCGCCAGCCCACCACAGGGCACACACTAGGGACAATTTAGAATCACCAATGCACCTAACCTGCCGATTATCTTATATAGCGCCTTTGCTGTCCAGCCCTCTGTGTGCAGTGTGTGTGGTGCCTTTTAGGTTTCGCCCAATGCCCTTACTCTTTCTATTGTAAAGTGGCGTGGCGTGTTCTCTGTGTGGTGCCCTTTATATTTCGTCTTCATCTCTCTGTCTTGCTATAGAATGCCTCCTCTAATGATTGCCGTGTCTCATATAGTGCCTTTCCTGTCTGCCTATAGTGTGCATACGGTGCCTGTCGTATCTGCTGGACTGACAGTCTCAGATGGCGCGTGTCCTGCCTGGCACTCTGTGTGTTACGTATACATAAAGTCTTTAATAGTTCAGTTATGGTGCCTTTGTCCACGTTCCACGGGGCCTTTCAGATCCTCGGAGTGCCCGTCATGTCTGTCTAGACCTGCTCATCTGATAATGTCTTCATTGATTTATCTCATGTAGTGCCTTTGCTGTGTGCCTTTTGTGTCTGCTGATCTGTCCTGGGGCTCCCTCTGTGTTGCCCTTCAAGTCCTATATAGCGCCTTTCCTATCCAAGTCCGTCTCTGTTATATAGTGCCTTGGACGCTCTCCTGTTTGTCTGTCTCTCGTCTGCCCTTGGCTGGCATGCTCTTAATTTCCCATTTCCTTAATGTGCCACTTCAAGTGATCTTGACGGCCCCCAAACTCATTGTACCCTCCACAGGGTGACTGTCCCTCCTTCGTATTCCACTTAACGGCTTCCTTCTGTATGTAAACCCCCCACCCCCCAGACCGCCTGTATTTCCAGATCATTTGTTTCCTCCTATTGGTGTATTTTTTTTATTTTTTTACACGAGAACTAAAAAGGCAATAAAACTGGCAGTCGTCTGAAATAAATACCCAGCAGAGCGTCTCGCTCCCAGCCTTTTAAGGAAATCTGACAGCTCGGTGGGATCCCAAATAAGGTCAAACTTTGAAAATGTGCGACTTCATTTCTGAACTGGCCTCTAGCATGTGGGCAATTAATTGAAGGAAGAAAGCGATTTAACGCGAGCTGTCGTCATAATCCTGCAGGATTATTGCCACGGTTTGCCTTTCTATTCTGGGAATGACCTCCTTCATATTGAAATGTGCCCGATGATTAAAGAGGCAAGATGGCAGCGCTTGAGATTTGAGGAGCTCATTCTCTTAATGATGCCACATTAAACGCACAGCAGGAGCGCAGCATTCGGTCGATGAACATCGCGCCCGTTCCCCCTCCTGCCCCCTCTGGTGCCTTCAGGCCTTCCCCACCACGGCACAGCATGGCATGGCATGGCAGGGACGCTGCTGAGTCTGAGCCCAGAGTCGTCCGATTTGTCACAAGCCCTGTCAGAGTGTCCGCAGTCAGAACGGGCACTTTTTTGGACACCCAATGTGCTTTCGGAAAGTGCAGCTTAATTAAAGCTCATTTGGACCACCGTCGCCCCCCCGCCCAATTGGTGTCTCTCCCGGTCCCCCAGTTTTCCTCCCAGGGACGCCACTTTAACTGGTGGCTGAGTGGACCCTCTGATGGACTGGTGGTGCAAGTGAGTCCTTGGCATCCGTGACCCGCACAGTGGGCGGCTGTTATGTTCTTATTTAGCAAACACAGGGAGTCCACGGGGGGAATGTTTTTAGAATTTGAAGACCCCAATTGTTTTTCAGGGCGGGTGTTACTTACTGCTGCTTACGGTTTGGCCGACGTTTAGAACATTTTGAGGTTCACTTGCTTCCATTTCTTTTGTTTTCTCCAACTGGAGCCCAGGCAGGTGAAGTGACTTCCTCCGGGGCACACGGTGACGTGTGACAGGTGACCTTGTGATCCCCATTGTCACCCACACACTGCTGATCTTGACTGATAAGTGGTGTGCTGCCGTTCATCCAGTCGTCTGCTGGGATAATTCTCAATTACTGTTCTACGGCGCTTTACGTGGACCACCACTACCAGTGTGCAGCATCCACCGGGCCGAGGTGGCGACGGCAGCCATTGATCCTGCAGTGCAACTTAGCCAGAACCTCATACGTCTCATCCGAAGGGTGGCATATTTTTATTTTTTGCCCCCCGTCACTGCACTGGGGCCTTGAAAACCCGCTGCTGCCTTCGCCAACACCCCATCCAGCAGCATCCCAGAATCTCCCGTTCACGTACTGACCAGACCCCCAGGCATGGCTTAGCTTCAGGTGGGTGACGTGCAGTGGCTGCTGGGATCCTGGCACACACTTGCATTACTTTTGAGGATTTTATTTGGCGCTCTCTTGATTTCAGATGACTCGAGAGGTGAAGTCTGAAGTGCCCTGTGTTTGTTATTTATACGCAAACTCCTGAGATGCCATCTAACGGGCCGTATGGCAGCTTGGCAGTTAGTGCCAGACTTTAATGTTCTGCCCGCGTCTGTCTGGGGTTTTCCCCCCCCACGTATTCTGTGTGTTACCTGGCGGCATAAATCCGTTGATATGAGTGAGTGTGGATGTGCCCCCCCGCCCCGTGATCTTTTGGTATTCCCGTCTAGATGCGCTTTCAGCCTTGCGCCAACTTCTGACAGGACCGGTTTGGACTGTGAGTGGAGCCTCATTTTAGGTTAAGCCCGCTGGGTAATCGATGGATGGATGTACAGTATGCAGGACCACTGACTTGTTATGTGAGCCCCTCATCGGCCAAAATGTTCAGAGAGCTCCATTGTGTTTCAAGACGCCCCGCACTTTGAGCCTCATCCTGCTTGCCCTCCTCTGTGTGGTTAGTCCAGAGTCTTGCGCCTCGGTGCCCACTCGTTTGACAGATGGAAGTCCCATCCAGTGGCGTCTCCTGCCTTCACTTGCATTGCTGCCACGATAAATGCCAACCACGAGGAGAAAACTGCGTCTTTGTGCAGCTCTGCAGGCTCCATTTGCTAAAAATCCCACTTTGCCCGACTTCCTTCTTACCTCAGAAATGTCTGTCTTTCTTTTTTCAAAGCCGCCCCACTGTGATTGAGAAGTTCGAAGCCCTGGAACTGGAGAATGCAGAGAGGATGGAAACGGAGGACAACTCCAGACAAGTGGAGTCAAGGCAGGGGAGGAGCGAAACGAGACGATTCCAGCAAGAGACGGTGGGAAGGATTTCATAAAAAGCTGGGAGATGCAATTGTTGTTGGGTTTTGTTTTGTTGTTTTTGTTCCCAGCTAACAGAACACACATCTCTTTATGGCAAAGCACAAATGAAAGGTGGCGCTTTGGCTGAACCAGTAAGACCAGGGCCTCCACACACAGACACACACTGTCTTTTGAGCTCCTGCCAGAGAAGAGTATTGAATTAATTTCCTTGCTCTGTTCTATATTCAATGTCCCCCGAGAGATTCCCTTTCCTTTCCCACCCTTTCTTTTTAAAGAAAAATTTTTTGAAAATGAGCACATTGGACGTGCTTTAAAAACAAAAAAAAAAAAAATAATAAAAATTCAAATACAGATATACTAAAATAAAAAATGAGTGCAGGCACATCCAGTAGTGATAGCCACACTTGTGCTGTTCATGATTGGCGGAAAACCGCACAAGGGACCTTAATGAGAGCGGCCGTCACGAAAGGAGCTGAGGCACATTTTACTGTCTGTCAATCAATTATAGCGCCTTTCACATCAGCCTGTGATGGCATCTTTCATCTCTGTCTGCCAGACTGTCTGTGACTGCACTTCTCACATCTGTCTGTCTGTCTGACCGCTCCTTACATGTACTTGTCTGTCTGTCTGTCTGTCTGTCTGTCTGTGGTAGCCCCTTTATAGCTGTCTAAGGCAACTCATTTCTCTCCTGTTTAGTCTGTCTGTCTGTCTGTCTCTGACTGCACCTTTCATGGCTGCCTGTCTAGGATAGCACTTTACACATCTGTCTGTCTGATAGCTCATCACTCGTCTGTCTGTGGTAGCCCCTTTCATAGCTCTCTGTCTAAGGCAGCTCACTTCTCTCCTGTTCATCTACCTGTCTTTCTGTGATAGACAGACAGACGGACGTGAAAAGTTCTATGATAGCCCCTTTCATTGCTGTCTATCTACCTCTGTCTGTCTGACAGCTCCTTACGTGTACTTTTGTCTGTCTAACTGTGCCTTTCATGTCTGTCTCTCTGATAGCTCCTTACTTGTCTGTCTGTCTATGGTAGCCCCTTTCATAGCTCTCTGTCTAAGACAGCTCATTTCTCCTCTGTCTGTCTGTCTGTCTGTCTGTGACTGCGCCTTTCATGTCTGTCCTTCCAAATGTCTGTCTAGGATAGCACTTTACACATCTGTCGGTCTGATAGCTCATCACTTGTCTGTCTGTCTGTCTGTCTAAGGCAGCTCATTTCTCTTCTGCCTGTCTCTGTCTCTGACTGCGCCTTTCAAGTCTGCCTGTTAAGTTGGGACCTGACAGGACACGTGACCACTGGTTTGTCATTTGTCGTGAGTGAATATCAAGCGTGCTCATTTAAAGTCGATGGTTTGTGTTGAGCGATAACCTTACCTTGACTCTTTGATCTTTGTTTACTGTAACGTTGTGAAGACCAACATGAAGCCAAACACTTTAAAGAGCAGAACTAGCATTTGAGGTGCACCGTCTGTTGGAAATGCTAGCACTGCTGTAGAGATTCTTCCTCTATACTATAGGTTGGGGGAGCGTGTGCCGATAGCGTGTTGCCACACTCGCCACCCGATGACCCAAGTGCAGCGGGTGACACTTCAGCACCACCCAGTTGCAGTGTGAGGTTTTTTTTTTTTTTTTTTTTTTTTTCTTCAGTGGCTGGCGTGCCAATCCTGCCACCAACCCCAAGTTTTCCCTGTAAGTTGGAGGACCTGCTTGCAGGGCTGGATGCAGATTAACGTCACACCCGGGACGGAGCAATTGCGTATGACAAAAATAAATCCTCATACTGATCCTCAGTGTACAATTGATGTCATGACAAAAAAGTGCTGTCGTGTACTTTTCGATTTGTACATATTTATTACGTAGCTCTCTTCAGTTTGTTACGTTAAATAGATCAGAAAGGCTCTCTCTCTCTCTCTCTGTGTCTCGATAACGTCTACGCCACGTGATGGTTCTGCCAAATTGGCACGCAAGTCTTATCGACTGTTGCTGTTTCCATTTAGGAGCTCCATTGTCTTAATTTATTCATTTCCTCCGTCTTGGGGCTTCGGCCTTCTTCCCAAGGCTCTTGGCGCAGCTCCAGATTTTCCGCTATGTAAAGTAAAAACCAAATTTACAGAAGCGTCGGTCGTGTTCAGGATGAGGGGTCGGTGCCCCTTTGAGATCAGACCAGCGCTGCAGGAGATGCTCGGGCCAGCCATCTGTGCACCTCTGAGATTTGACGTTTTGCTCGTTTTTGTTTTACGTTCCCAGGGTGCACTGGGCCGGTGCATTGACAGTTAGATTGTGCTGTACATGTTGTTGTACACGTTTAATAGTTTTAGGCCTAAAGTTGAGGAAGAGTTTATTAATGGGAAGAAGGAGCTCTAGAGCCGCATGCCAGCTGAAGGGCGACTCTTGAGGGGGGCCTGGTGAGAGAGAAGTGCGAGAGCTCCTTTCCAAACTGCGTGTTCAGCTCGTCCACCTCTGACTGAAGAGGGCTGAGCCGCTAACAAGTGCGTAGGTCTCTTGATGTGTTTGAAATTGTTTCAGAAAAGCCCCCTATAATAATCTTCATTTCAGGTATGAGTGCGTTTTGGATGTGAACTTGAAGCAAATGTGCGGCGCTGTTAGGTACACGAGGAGGCCACCGGGCCAACAATCAAATTGAAACAATCAGGAAGTCGGATCATTTGACAGTCAAGAAAGCGTCGCCTCACTTAAGCCAAAGTAGCCGCTGGAATGTGAGGAAGTGTACTTAAGTGGGCCTGACCCCGGGAGCTATCAGGGCAGCGCAGATGAACTTCCTGCTTGACGTGCGGACCTGCAGCGTCGTGGGGCCGACGTGGCACACGAGCGCTCGGCCTTTTAGGCCGCCTTTGTCCCTGAGCGAGCGTCTGTCTCCGTCACGGGCCTGCGGGTTTTCTGTTCCACAATCGTTGAGTCGTTTCGCCTCGACTTGATCTTCTCTTCTGTTATTTATCGATTTGAACAGTGCAGAGCTTTACATTTATAAGCCACAGCCTCCAACACTTAACTCTCTTCTTTTTGTTTTTCCTTATTAATTTGCCTTTTTCTACCCTGAGTTGTTCCCTTTTAACGACCATAAATTCAGACAAACGCCACCGACTGCTGAAAGGCTGCAGCTACTTCAGCGGCGGACCCTTTATTAGTAAGTAATGGCCTGAATAACCGGAACACCGGGACCGGCAGACTGCAAATCTTGAAAACCGGCTTTACAGAAACACTAAATTATCTGCAGGTAACACAAACGCCTGCTGCTGCTGCTGCTGCACACTCTCTTACAGATTTATCACACGGAGTCTTGTCGCTGCTACACTGACCCACAAAACACAGACTGGGAATTAACAGCTAGGAGGCCAATTGAAATTCAGGGAAGAAAACCGGCAGCCACGGGGGGGGGGTCCCCCAAATCGACTCTAAAAAATCCAAATCTTATCATGTGATATCATCTACTGTTAAATTCTGCTCCGTACTTCTAAAATTTTTATTTTTATGCTGTATTAAGGATTTGTTCTGTTCTGTGTATTGTATTGTATTGACCCCCTTCTTTTGACACCCACTGCACGCCCAACCTACCTGGAAAGGGGTCTCTCTTTGAACTGCCTTTCCCGAGGTTTCTTCCATTTTTCCCTACAAGGTTTTTTTGGGAGTTTTTCCTTGTCTTCTTAGAGAGTCAAGGCTGGGGGGCTGTCAAGAGGCAGGGCCTGTTAAAGCCTATTGCGGCACTTCCTGTGTGATTTTGGGCTATACACAAATAAATTGTATTGTATTGTATTGTTTGAGAACCCAGTTTATTTTTGTAAAGCCCAAAATTGCACAAGAAGTGCCACAGTGGACTTTAACAGGCCCAGCGTTTTGACAGCCCCCCAGCCGTGGCTCTCTAGGAAGACAAAGACCCTTGTAGGGAAAAAAAAAAATACAAGAAACCTTGGGATAGGCGGTTCAAAGAGAGACCCCCTTACCAGGTAGGTTTAATGTAAAAAAAAAAAAAAAAATTTCAGTACAACACGATACACAGAACAGAACCGGAGTCATCCTCAGTCCAATACAACAGAAGAGCAGAATTCAACAGTCGATGACATCCCATAATATGATTTGGGTTTGTTCAGAGTCCTGGAGACCTCGGCCCTCAAACAGAGGCGGAGTGGCGGCTGTGAGGTGAGGGATCTGCGCTGGCAATCGGAAGTTTGCCGGTTCGAATCCTGTAAATGCCAGTAGGGACTCTGCTCTGTTGGGCCCTTGACCTGCAATTGCTGAGCGCTTTGAGTAGTGAGAAACGCGCTATAGAAATGCAGAGAATTATTATTATTATTAAACTGCCTCCCCGCTATTGGCCGTTCCACAGCCTTAGAGCAGCATAAAGCCAACATCCCTTCACACGGCTTCTGGTCAGAGGGGATGCTGAAGCCGCTGATCCCGTTGGCTGCGTATGTCACATTGTGTGACGAGGTGCCGCGGGGGGACGTCCAATCACAGGACCACCTAACAACCTTCCAGCACAGGTTCACAACACGTAGGGTAGGGTGAGCATCCCTGAGATAGATATCTCTCTATCTATCTTTTGTATAGGCTGTCTGACGGAGCCTGTGGCCCTTTTCCCTCCTTTTCTTCCCCCCCAATTCCTGTTATATGTTATGTAAAACTCGAGACATCAGACAGACTGGTGAGTCTCTCGTGTGTTTGTCAGGTCTGAATCACTGAGTGGGCACATTTTATGCGTTACCCATCCAGGTTGAGCACTTGGGTGTCTGCTCGCAACTTGAACCCCCTCCACACACACACACACACACACACACACACAGCCCCACCCCTACACCACTGGACAAGTTGAATCCGGTTTGATTGAAGTGTCAGACTGTTAAGTAAATGGAGTCTGCAGCAGAAAATCGCTGGAAAAGTCGTGTAATGTGACGGGGCCGTGAAATGCAGTACAAACACACACACACACGAGTCGGAGTCCCACTTAATACTCGGCTGCTGCCCTCTTTACAGTTTGTTGTTTTTCGATTGTGACTTGTTCACTTTTGTTCTTTCTGTTGCACTGGAGCCCCCGTATCGTTTGTAGCAGTGATCCCATAGTCCTGTAGTTTGTGACCAGTGATGTCATGAAAAAAAGATGGCAGTGCATGCAGTAGGTAATGTAAACTCCTCAAATGACTGAGATGAAGTACATTTATATAGCGCTCCTGTAGCTCCGGGGTGGGCAGTGCCGGTCCTGGATGGCCACAGTGGCTTCAGGTTTTTGTTCCATTGCCCAGTTTCTTAATGAGAAGTTAATATTATTGCTCTTGATGCTCTTATTACTTAAGTGACACTTTGATGCTTCATTTTGGTGGCCTCGCTCGTTAAGGCTCCCCACCCTTAATTGCTTATTTCAATCTTAAACTGCTGCATTCGCTGTTTTAATGGCTCCTTATTAGCAAGAAGATGTAAAAGATGAAGCAGTCGGCAGTTCACCATCTCACTTGTTTCCATTTACATCTCTGTGTGTTCATCACGCACTGTTTGATTTATTAAAAAACGTGACGGACTGAAAATTATCCACTTTTAGGCTTCAAATCATTTGGACGACATCCTTGGAAAGGAAAAAAAATCCACGATATGAGAACCTAACATTGCAGACTAACAAGCCATAAAATTCAATGAGGTCTGAGATTGGCAAGGATTGGTTTCTAATGAAGGAATTGGGTTGGAATGAAAACCTGCAGCCACTGTGGCCCTCCAGGACCGACGTTGCCCACCCACCCCTGGTCTAGCTACTCAAAGCACCTTCAGTAGACAGTGGGGGGACCCCTTCAACCCCACATGAGTGCAGCACCCCCCAAATGATGTGATGGCAGCCATTCTTGCGCCAGCACACATTAGCTCTTATGTGGCAAGGGGGTAAAAGAGGCAGTTAGTTAGTAGGGGGTGACAAGGGAGGGGGGGGGGCAGAATGCATGAGACCACGAGGAGTTTAGCCAGGCCATTGGGGTCTTTTATGACCACAGAGAGTCACACTTTTATGTCTCATCCAAAGGAGGGCACTGTGTCCCCGTTATTGCAGCGGGCACTGGGATCCACACTTGGCCTATGGGGTAAGCGCCACCATCACTTCTTCCCAGCTTCTCTAAGATGAGTGATTTTTAGGATTTCGGAAATCCAATGATGATTTTTTTTTTTTTTTTTCTTATTTCTGACTTTGCGTCTTGTTTTCAGTTTATTTGCGACTCCTGCTTTGTGTGTCTTGACCTCCTCCTCCTCTTCCTCATTTTCTGATGACCCTTTTGAGTCCCCCCTTTCACGTGTGTTTAAACAAACCCGAGTCTTCGGCATGAACACCCCGCGATGTACTGAATACACGGATGTGAAGTGTGATCAGGCGACACAAACAGAGAAGCGAGCGCAGTGTAGACAAACACGGGCGTCTCAGTGCTTTGTTTAAATGACACTCGGTCGGCAGAGTAGGCAGCGGAGCAAGCGTTTGCCCTTCTGTGAAGTGGCCAGGGGCTCCATTTGCTAATAAAATCCCCTTTCGTTTCTGCTAAATTTGGGTTTCATCAGAGCAGTTTGCACAATTTTGTGTTTGTTGAAAAAGACATTTTTAAAAGTGTCCTAAGTGGTAGGAGGAAATGAGAAGACATGGACTCGAATAAAAACCAAAATAATAAAAGGTGTCCGAAGTTAAAAGGAAATGTTTGACAAATTGGAGTTCGCCGTTACTGACCACCTCAGACGGAGTGGTGACCCCACGACGACGTTCATCTCATTGTCTTGTGGGGGTCTGGTGGTCCACTGCTCCACAGTTACTGTTGCATATCATTTTTTTTTTTTTTTTTTTTTTTTTCCCTTGGCAGAAAAGTCAATTGTCTTCAACTTTTATTTGTTTTTTACAGGAGACGAAACGAGATTACCCGAGATCTCCACTTTGTTCAACTATCCCACCTTTACGACGGGCGAAATCTCTCGACCGGCGAACCACAGAGTCCATAATGACGGTAAAGTCCTTCCTCCCCTTTTCCACTCTTTACTCCTCAATTCCTTTAACGTGGTCGGTGGCTTCTTCCTAATCCTACATTACTGTGACCTGAAGTGTAACCTGCTCGTAATCTAAGGCCTGATAATAGGAGTGCCAGGATTGGTCAGGGCTCCTTCCCACTGGGCTGACTGCTCGGCTGGTCCTCCCAAAATGGGGGAACAACGATGACCTACACCAGCCAGGGAGTCCCACTACAGGAAACCCCTCCATGTGCTGTGGGACGGACATTTAGCCGAGTTTTTATATTTTCATTTCAGTACTGAAAACACGGCGATACCCGAGGAGCCCCCCAAACTGCAGGGGCATTTTTGAACAGCCATGAGACCCAAAGCTCGGTGCTACTGTTGAGAAATGTGGAGGTGCAGTTTACCCAAAGTCCATTGGGGGGGTTTGAGCCCCCCGACCTGAGCTGAGCTCACTGACTTTGATTGGAAAACTTAAATGAGCGGCTCGGCCAAAGGTGTCTGCATCTGTCGGCGCCTTCTGCTCGGCTTCTCTTCTCTTTTTGGACTGGAAGAGAAGAAAAAATGAAGAAATTAGAGAATGTAATCAGAAATGAATAACCTTTTTCTTTATTCTTTCAACAGCCAGACCTGCTGAATTTTAAGAAAGGCTGGATGGTCAAACTCGATGATCACGGGCAGGTAAATGTGTGTGTGTTTATGGTGGTGTAAAATTTTAAAATAATTATATTGCATGACATTTTACTACGTGTTATCATTGTCTGTACTCTCTCATAATATTAAATACAAGACCATGTTTATGGTGACACCTCACCATGTCCACCCTCTGGAGCGCCGTGTCCCACTTAGAGGGAGTCACTCCTGCTAGCCTACAGGTGCCCCGTGGTCCATAATACGCAGCAAAGTTCCAGTGTACTTTATTGGGCCGCCCTGATACCAGTTTGTCAACCAGTGGCTTTGCTTTAGTCCCACCATCCGTCTCCTTTCTTTAACTTCTGTGCTCCCTGACTTGTCACTTGGTGGGCTTTGTCTCCACCAGCAGGACACCCTGTATGTTAGTGCGCCTTAATGCCCACACACCCTGTGCCAGTATAACGTGTGTGTGTGTGTGTGTGTGTGTATACAGTACCCGGGTCTCTGTAGTTTTCGAGGTTCTTAACCCGCTTTGTCGTAGTGGCAAATGAAACCAGTGATAGTAATGTGAATAAATGAAGGTGGCTGGCCGGTCACAATCCTCACAGCTGGACGCCCAGTCCGACCCCTCGGTGTTTTTTTATTGAAATGACAAATGAGATGAAAGTTGTTCATTTGTGTAGCCACTGAATTATTTTAGAATTTGAGGACTAACTTTTATTTTCTCTAGCAATGTGCTGTCTATAATGTCTACTTTAAATCTCCGAAGCACTCGGGCTGTTTTACTGCTGCTGTCAAGAAAAATGGGAACCGCCATAATGAAAGGAAAAACCAAACTCGAAACTAAATTGTGAAGATCAGCAAGGCTTCTGCTTACCAAACTGCGAGTCTTTCATGGGCGCGAGTGGCTGCTGAACTTGTGGCCGGCCCTTAATACGGGTGTGCATGTGTGGGCGTACTGTATAGAAACCTTCTGTGAAACAGGACGCTGTGCGGGCACCATTAGATACACTGCTCCGAAAAGCTATTGGGGATGCTGTGGCGGAGCTACGGAGTTCTGCACGATGCCAGCTAGTCGACGCTTAAACTGTAGGCCTTCTATTTGTAAATGGGGAATGGCCACATTAAAAGTAACGATAGAAAATATCAAATATTGCTGACAGTGCAGTCGCTTTGTTATACAAGAGACGTGAGATACGCGTGGTGACGTCCTGCTGTCTGATCTTGACTTCTAAACTCTGTTATAAACTTATGGGACTGCGGACGCGTGTGTGGTCAGATGTTGGCCGAATGGATGGATGGATGATAGATAGATATGTGTGTGTGTGTGTGTGTGTGTGTGTGTGTGTGTATTCATATATACTAGCAGACCTCGTGCGCTTCGCTGCAGTCGCTGTAGTTGGAATAATTATGTCTGTACATGCGACTTATAGAGCTGCTTTATATACAACATTTTTGGTTTGTCCTCCTGGAGCCAAAATATATCAATTGTTTCTATGACTAATTCGTGAACATGCTACATAAAAAATTAGAAACGGGAAAAACGGCAACACCGGCACACCGCGTCTACTAAACACTAAGTAGAAACACTAAAGGAAAAAATACTATTCAGTAAGTACTGCGTCTAGTAAACAGTAAATCAGTAAAGGAGAGAGGACTAAACACGAAGGAAAAAGAACGGCAAGGCCACGTCAGCTCAGAGCGAAATGAGGTGAATGGGAGGGGAGATGATGACGTGACTCCCGCACCCGCCTTAACTGTCAATCCCTCCACAAACACACAAACTCAGTCTCTCGGGTCCCAACTCGCCTTTATATGTATCGATAACGTGTGTGTGTATTTATATAATATGTGTGTGTACAGTACAGGCCAAAAGTTTGGCGACACCTCCTCATTCAATGTGTTTTCTTTCTTTTCATGACCATTTACAGCACTCCATCACTCTCCTTCTTGGTCAAATAGCCCTGACACAGCCTGGAGGTGTCCTGTTGAAAAATAAATGATCGTCCAACTAACCTGACTTCTGCACAACACAACCCCATTGATAAAGCAAGAGATTCCACTAAATAACCCTGATAAGGCCCACCTGTGAAGTGAAAACCATTTCAGGTGACTACCTGTTGAAGCTCATCGAGAGAATGCCAAGAGTGTGCAAAGCAGTAATCAGAGCAAAGGGGGGCTATTTGGAAGAAACTAGAATATAAAACATGTTTTCAGTTAGTTCACCTTTTTTTGTTAAGTACATAACTCCACATGTGTTCATTCATAGTTTTGATGCCTTCAGTCATGAAAATAAAGAAAACACATTGAATGAGGAGGTGTCGCCAAACGTTTGGCCTGTACTGTACCTACTAGCTGTGTAAGCCCAGGGTCCTAGAAACTATTGAAATTGTCAGGAAAAAAAAATTGAAATGTAGAGATGATGTCAGTCGGGTAATCGAAAGGAACCACTCTGGGCGTCTCGCTGTCTTTCTCTCTCCTAGGAGGATTTGTTTGGCCAGCGAGTTTGTCTCGTCTGTGGACACCTTATCCCGACTCCACCTCTCACTTCCGGGCCGGACAGGCGCACACGCGCGCACACACACACACACACACACACACACACACTTCTATGCGTAGACATTTATATACAAGATATATTACACTCGCATTTAAGTTCTCCCATGGATAAGTCGGGTGTTGATTTTACCAGATAATTTCTGGTATTTTATGATGTCGGTCGTGTAAGTCGAATGCGGAAGACTCGCGCTGTTGGTCCAAGAGATTGCGATATGCGAACGCTCACCTGAGAGAGTCACCACGGAGCACACAGCCTTTTTTTTCTTTCTTTCTCTCTGTTGTCCCTACGTGACCACATGGTATTTAATACCCAAACTCTTCCAAAGTGACGTTTGCACTGTTTTGTGTATCTCACACCCTCGTGCACCTTCATCGTCGATGGAGCGTTCGATCAGAAGAAAATATGAAGCTGGTTTTAAATTGGACGTCATTGAAGTGGCAAAACAAATTGGTGACGGTGCTGCTGCCACAAAATTCGGTGTGTCTGAGAAACTGGGACCAGATTGGAGGAGCCAAGAAGAAAAAAAATGAAGGGTCGCACTTTTGAATGGGCGTATAAGTTGGGATCTGATTTTTATGATCGATTTTTTTCGGGTTTCAAGACCCAACTTACACGAGTATATATGGGATGTGTGTGTGTGTGTATACATAATAATATAAATATATAATATTCAATTGATGACAGGTGTGTGTTTTTTTTTTTTTTTTTTGGTCAAACAGACCAACATTCAGAGGAGTCCATTTGTAAAACGTCACTAATGAACTGCTAGTGTTTTGTAGATTTGTATCTTTCCCTCATTGTGGTCGCAGTGCCCCCCCAATACTATGCTGGTATTAAATTGTGTGACGTAACCTTAAATGAATTCCGATTTTTTTTTTTTTTTCCCCCCTTTCTTTAGTGGAAGAAGTACTGGTTTGTGCTGACTGATCACAGCCTGCGGTATTATAAGGACTCCATTGCTGAAGACGTGAGTAGCGATTCCGCCGTGACTCGCCCAGTGTGTCTTAGCCTAGCCAGCTGTATTGTGCCATCTTGTATGTGTTTTGCACCCCTCCAGAGCCGACTTTAATTTCGGACTCCACTTCGCCTTGAATGAAGTGAATACGCTGCTTGTCATCTCCTCCTCCTCTTCCTCCTCCATCATTCAGTGTGCGACCCTTTTCAGCTCCACTCTCAGCCTGAATGTTTCTGGCAGGAAGTGAGTGGGTGAAATAAAGCGACGAGCACATAAGACAAGCGTCCATTCACCGACAAGTGTGACTTGTGCAGAATGTTTTTTACACATTTGTACAGAAATAGAAAAGAAAATGTTTCCTCTGCTATTTTCAGAGACCCTTTGTGCTAAAAGTAGTAATGATTCCTTCTCGCCCGTTTAACCCACGACTTTTGACGTGAAGCGTGCAGACAGCAAAGTGCGCGATCCTTGAGAACCAACAAGTGCAGCACACTGGGTGACATTTAATTTGTCGTGGATCTTCCTGATGCCCGGCTGGCCCAGTAGGCACTCCACAAACCTGAAGTGTGAAGCGTGTTGAGCTGAGCTCTGGATTTGTTCCCATTGATTACTTTTTTTACGTAGAATCCGACAGCCAGGATTGCAGTGCTTGTTAAGACGACGATGACGATGTGTCAAACGGCCAGAGCCTCACAATCCCATTGTCCCTCACGTGGCCCTTGTCCACTGCGGTGCTCCCCCAGTATCAGAGTGGGTTGTTTTCCTCCTTCATCCCAGAGACGTGCCAGTCAGCCAGTTAGTTTTAAGTTGTCCGTGTCTGTGGTGAGCTCTTCTTTGTACCCAAGGCTGCCCAGACTCTCTCAGTCGGATCAGTGAATTAGAAAATGCAAGGCTGGCTGTTAGCGTCGTAACTCCACCCCTGCTGTACGTTTCTGTCTCCCGTATCGTATATTTGGAAGTGTCCGTACTAACCCTTCAAATTGAGAAGCTTTGATTGCTTTCACTGTAAAGTAAGAAATGTGGCCAACATTTTTTATTTTCCTTGACTTTCTTTCTTTTCAGGCCTCAGATCTGGATGGAGAAATCGATTTAACAACATGCTATAACGTCACAGAGTACCAGGTCCAAAGAAACTACGGCTTTCAAATATACGTGAGTGCTGTTTAAACGTGAAACGTGTTGTGTGGCCAAACTGGAATTTGGTGGTTCTGGGAGAGCGCGAGACATTTTACTGGGGCCTTTACTGTATCGGCGCTAGACAGGGTGGCGCAGGGAAACTGTGGAGCGAAGTGTTGGCGACTCTGGGGACCAATACCTTGCCATTAGTTATTATAAGAAAGTTTAAGGATGTCACACCTCAACCGGGAGTGAATGCCTGTTCACGACAGACTTTTCTTTCCGCCATATTGGTTTATCTACAGCATGTTTGTTTGTTTGTTGTTTTTTTTATGGTAAATAAATCTAAGATACTGGAATTCAACAGTCTCGTATCACCAGTCATGTGACTGCGACTCCTGCACTCGGCTTTCTGTTAGCTAAACCTGCGAATTGGTCCCTGACAGCCCTCTTTAACACTTATCATGGAGGGGTTCACTCTTTTATGAGATGGTGCCACTGCTACACAAGGCGGATTTCAGCGTCGTTACCAGTTAGGACGTCCCCATCGTGTCCCGTCTGCTCATGCGTTTACAACACGGGTGTGTAATTTCAGCCTTAAAGACGCCCCCAGGACGGAGCCACTTCACGTACTGCTCAACAATCGATTGTTTGGAAGGCGCCTCATTTCACGCAACGGTGACATTCAGCGACCTCCGAGATCTCCAGATGTCACTGTTTGTGTTTCAGGGGACGTCTTGAAAGCCAAGTGTGCCACACACGTCAAAGGAGGATTGAATAGGAAATCGCTGGCACGTGTGACGTCGAGCACTGCAGGCTGTCAGAATGTCTACGGAGAAATGGACAACACCTTCGTGATTTCTTCAAAACATAAAGTGAATATTGAATGAATTTTGATTACCATCGTTAGTTGCATATCCTGTACAGTACATTCCATCATTACCGTATCTCCTCGCATTTAAGTTCTCCCGCAGACTTGATTTTACCGTCTTGATAATTTCCGGTATTTTATAATGTCGCTCGCGCTATTGGCTCGAGAGATGATGATATGCTAACGCCCGCCCACCTGAGAGAGTCTCCACGGAGCACACGGCTGTTTTTTATTGTGCCTACGTGACCACACGGTGATACCCGAACTATTCGGAAACGACGTTTGCACTGTTTTGTGTTTTTTGTATCTCACACCTTCTCGTAAGAGCATCCCTTATCTACGATGGAGCGTTTGATCAGAAGAAAAATAGGAAGTTGGCTTTAAATTAAGTCATTGAAGTGGCAAAAGAAATTGGTAACTGCGCTGCTGCAACAAACTTCAATGTGTCTGAGAAACTGGGGCGAGATTGGAGGAGGGAAGAGGAGGTAAGAAAAAATTAAGCGTCGTTGTTTTTTGAACGGGTGTATAAGTCGGGATCTGATTTTTATGATTTTTTTTTCGGGTTTCAAGACCCGACTTATACACGAGTCCCATCCATCCATCCATTACCCAACCCGCTGAATCCGAACACAGGGTCACGGGGGTCTGCTGGAGCCAATCCCAGCCAACACAGGGCGCAAGGCAGGAACCAATCCCGGGCAGGGCGCCAACCCACCGCAGCTTCTACACGAGTATATACGGTAAATGTACTCTGTAATGTGAAATTTCCTGTTTCCCCTGCGCCACCTTGTATAAATCAAATGTATTATTATTATTACAACAAAAGTTTTACTTGCATGTGCTAGAATCGTGGAGAGCTGGGTAAAACGTCGTCAGCAAGCGTAGCCATACAGTCGAGTATCTGGACATAGCTGGAACACTGATATTCAGTGCAGTGAAATCTTTACTTCCTTTCATGTGGTACACTTGACGCTTCTAGAAGGAGAAGACCACAGAAATGAAAACCTTCATGGGGTCGTTGTCACCCCGGAGAGCGCAGGGGCACAGCGTTGGTATCCTGGCCCTTTCACTGTCTGTGGACTTCATGGCCATGTGTGTGCGTGTGTGTGTTTTTATTTTTTAATTTTCCTTCCAGGGTCTTTAGTTTTCTTTCGCCTCTCAAGACGCGCAGGTCAAACTTGTTAACGGCTCTAAACGGGGGTGGCACTGTGCTTTACGCTGGGCTGATGTCGTTGATGTTGTGCCCGGTTGTAGTTGAACAGATTCTGACCACTGTGTCAACCACTGCAAAGAGTAAAGCTGAAAACCTATTTATGGGCTGTTGTGCCGTTTGTGTGCCGACGTCTCCGTCACCTTAATGTCACCTTAATGTCATCTTAATGTCGTGCTGTTCATTGCCTCTCTGATTCAGTGTTTTCATTTTTCTCCACCGGTTGCAGACACAGGAAGCCGTGTACACGTTGTCGGCTATGACTGCAGGAATTCGACGCAACTGGATCCAAGCCGTCATGAAAAATGTGCGACCTTCCACCGCTCCTGATGTAGCCAGGTAGGCCCTGTGACCGCAGCTGAGCATCATGGGACACCGGACACCATCAGTCCTCTTATCGTACTGACAGCGCGGCAGAAGACGGTTCTCTTCCGTTTCCTTTAATCGATGAGCTGACTTACAGTCGTGGTGTCGGCTGCTCTCGTCGTTGGTTCAGTTTAGCGAGTTTGGACTCCTCCGCTGTTAATGCGTCCATCTTTATGACGGTTGCTCTTTTGGTTTTTCGCATGGCGAGGATGACCACCCATTGTGCTCCAGTCACACAACAACAACATTGACATACTGGAGCTCAAAGTGCTTTACAAGATGAGGAAAGAAAACAACAGAATAATCTAAAAATAAGATTCGTCAATGCTAAATAACGAAGAATAAAGTGACGTCTGATGGCTGGGAGGACAGAAAAAACAAAATCTGCAGGGGGTCCGAGGCCACAAGACCACCCAGCCCCCAACCCCCCAGACATAAATGATCTCAATTAGTCTTCACACATGCTGGCACCTGGCACACTGCTATCCATGGTACGCTGTTCCCCTTGCCAGCTGTAGCCTTGGCATCCATAGTCATTTCAAAACCAGTTGAGTCCAGTTTGAATGTACAGGCTACAACAGTCAACGCAGAGAAGTTAAGTTTCTAATATTTAAGGGCTGGCATTGCCCATCCCTAATATTACAATTAGAACTTTAAAATATAATTATAAAACTTGTTAAATAATATTTAAAGAAAACTATTTACCGTCTCTTGGGGTCAAGAAAAGGGGGTGTGGCTTATCACTTGCCCCAGACCAGTGACATTTGCACGTGCGTCCCCAACGTTGTAGTGCCGTGGCTCCCACGCCAGTGGTCCATTATGAACTGTCCATCTCAAAGTCGGTAGAAAGAATCCATTTACGTTAAAATCATCAAAAGGCCCAACTGGGGGTCTACTTGTGTCTGAGGGGAGCTGCAATATGAAGAAGTTTACACCTCTTCCACTCTGAAAGAGCGATCTTTGCTTGGGCCATTTTGGGGTCCCTTGCAGTATTTCCAAGAGGCAATAAAAAAAAAAATAAAAAAATGGCCAAGTAATTGGGGGTCAAAAAATCAGTAGGTGGATGGATGGATGGAGAGACGGAGAGAGACAGACAGAGAGGTGAGGTGTGCAACGTGAAAACAACACGAATACACTGAGAATGACTTAGGACGTGCAGCAGATCAGTAACATGGCAGCCCAGGTTTGACTCTGTGGGGTGCACCGTAGTTTTTGCATGTTAGACGGGATACACGCATACTGTACATTGTGGGGTACAGCCCGGACACAGACAGGCAGACATGTTGTTTCACCGCACACGTGTTTGTTTACAGTATTCTGTTACAAATAAGTGCACTAACCCAGTGCCACCGCAGCACCAATCACCCCTTCAAGTCCTGGCCGCACAATGATGCCTTGCTCAGTCCTCAGACCGCCTCCACTCCTCTCCTCTCCTCCGAGCTCCAGCCTCGAATGAAGGGAGACGGCCCCTTTTATGTCATCCCAGATGAGCTCCAGGTGTTTCCCGGCACTCCTCCCTGGACACGCCCCAGTGTGGCAGAAGTGCCGGCTGTTCTCCCGGACCACGGGCCTCTACAGGGTTGGGCTTCCAGGCCCTCTACCCGTGGCCCCCAAAGCAACCAGGACGGCGGCCCCCACGTGATCCAGGGTGGGCATAGACCCTCTTCCGCTCCCTCAAGGCGTCCCGGCCGGGTCGTTGCCCCTGGCATCCCTGACAACACACACACTGTACATGCGCCCGCCCGTACGTACCGTACTACGATGTTGTCTATTCATTTGGATTTACCTCCCAGTCAGGCCGCCTCTGTTCACTGACGTCGGGCCCTTTTTTTTTTTTGCCATATGGGGTAGATGATCCTGCCGCTTTTTCTGTGATGGTCCCGCTGGAGATGGACAACTGGAAAGCAGTGAACAGAGGCAAAGGGTCAGAGCTACTAGAAGGACATAAACATGACAGAAAAACAGGAATCAGAATTACAGTTGGGGAAAACAAAGGCAGAAGTTCACAACTAAAAAGACCGCAAATCCTTACTAACTTACTACACACAAGGCAGCTTTTCTTTTTAGAGTAGGAATTTCAAAAGTCTGCCATCCGGTTACGGGCACTGTCATCTTTTATCGGGGCAGGCAGTGATGTCATAGGTCACACATCATGTGACTAGAACACGGGTCGTCTCTATGGACTTTTACATTGGCACCCATGCAAAATGGTGGCATGCTGCCCTCACCCTCATAATATGTTCATCAATATTGTTATATGAAAATGTCCGATAGAAATCAATGTGGCGCAACGTGCTTTACAAGATGAGAAACAGAACGTTACAAGAAAAGCAAACCAACTAAGGCCATTATGGGACTCTAGCTGTGTAAAGCCCGGGCTCCTAGAAACCATGGCACTTCAATCAATCGGTGGCATCGTTTGTGCATTAGCGGCAAAGCGAGTTTCTCTGTCCGTCGGTTTCGTTTTGCCGATGTGCTCGCCTCGCTTGTGTATCAACGGCTAAGTGAGTTTCTCTCTTTTCTCGCCGGTTTCGCTTTGGTGACAGAGTCGCTTTCTTTGAGCTTCATGCTGTAGCCTCGCACTTCAGGCCAGACAGACAGACAGACAGACTTCCACACGTAGACGTTTATAGATAAGAAACACAGCAATAAAACAACCAGCAACAAGTACAGAAATCACAAAGTGAGGCACACATCCATGCACTGAGGTTCAGTCACAAGGGACAATGACAGGCCACCGTCAGTACATGTCATGTGCCATTCAAAGGACACGGCAGGCTGGACCTGCAGAGCCCTCAGATGTGAACCTGTGGCACACCTGGGCTGATGTGACCACAGCCTGCTCAAATTCACTCCCACCTACGAGCCCGCAGGTCGTTTCTCTGTGCGTTTGGGGTGGTGGTGGTGTTTTGTTTTTCATATTTCTATTTTTCTTGAGCTTCTCTAATGTCTTTATTTGGCCCCAAAGGAAATCAGTCCGTCTGTCCGTCCGTCTATGAATGACACCAAATGCTGAGAACTTCAGCAGCAACGTATGAGTTAATTGCTCGTTTTTAAAGGATTCTCCTCACACACATGAATCCCCAAAGTCCCATCGTCTAACTTATTAATTTCTCCATATTATGCTAAACTGCTTTGACTTTTAGGACAACCATCTCATTGACTGTCCACTTCTTGCCTTGCAGCCTGCCAACCGAGCACGGCGGATCAACTCTGTTAGACGCGATGCTGAAGCCTGATGTCACTCAGGACTCTCCGTCATCTGAGGCCTCTTCTGTCGAGAGGGAGCCCGGGCAGAAGAAAAGCAGAGTCCGGGAAAGAAGAAAAGAAGGAAGATCAAAGACTTTCGACTGGGCAGAATTCCGGCCGATCGCCCAGGCCCTGGCTCAGCAGCGGGCGTACGAAACGGAGCCATTCAACAGAGACAGCCTTGACTTTGACCGCACACGAAGGCGGGAAGAACGCAGGAAGAGATACGAGGTGGTGACGGGCACCGTGGACTCGAGTTCCCCTGAAATGGGCAGGGCAGAGTTTGGGAGCTGCAGCACCCCAGTTCCTGCAGACAGGCAGCAGAAGGTTCAAGATGAAATCGAGCAGCAGTGGCAGCAGGTGGAGAAAACGCCGATTCGGGAAGATCGGCATATTCCTTTGGCATCGGCGTTCCAGTCAACTGAGACGGTCGAACTTGGAAGATTGTTGGAAAACCATAAGAAAATGGTAGGAGTCACACACTCGGCGATTTTACTGGGCCGCATGATTCCGCTGCAGGGCTTCTTCACAGACATCTGGTTTGTTGGTACTGAGGTGACAATGGGGGGGGGTGCAATAAGAATAAAAAACCAACAAGAAGGCCCATCTTAGGGTGGTGCTTTGCCACAGGTGTCCGTGGAATGAACCGCGTCCATAGAATGCGTGCGCCACATGTGCAAATGTTTGGAGCTCGGTTGCTGGGAAAGGCGGCCGATTGTGGGAGTACTTGGAGGTGCCACTTGTGACATCTCGGAATCCCACCTCACGTGAAGCCGTAGTCGAATTGCTGATTGATCCAACATTAGCCACACCGTTCTCTTTTATGAACCTCATCAAATTTTACTGACCACCAGCTGGCACTTCAGGCTGACGTGGTTATTAGTAATGCCACTTACACGTCCACTCAGTGGTACCCTGAGCTGCCTGGGGTGGTCTAAAGCACTGAGGGGATCACTAAATAAATTCCCAAAGGGTGAAAGCTTTGGGCCCCAAACCAGAATTTCACTCATTAAACCCACCTCGGGGAGCAACTTTGCATGCCAGTGCCAATTCCAAAATACAAAATGCCTCCTAGGGACACTTTGCTGATAAAGTTCCCGAAGGGGAAAACATTCCGAACAAAACGCAGCCTGTGGACTTCACTTGTACAAATGGGGAATCTATAAATAAGCCAGCCCATGTACCCCTGGTGTTGCCGGGGTGTAAATAACAAACAACTGCCTGTTGGAAATTCAATGTGGGTAAAGACCACCTGATAGAAGACAAAAAGACGTCCTCTACGACCGGAGCCGCGAGACGATTAAACGAATTGAGAGGAACTGCTGTTATGCACCTGTGGTCTTAGATGAGGTTCCACTTGGGCCTGTGCTGCCCAGCTGTGTGCGTACCAATGACAATGCCCTCGTCTCGGTCCCTGCTCGCTCCTGTTGCCTGATGGGACTTGTAGTTCAGGCATTGGTGCTGATTTATTAGTTGTGCCACCCCCCCCAGTTATAACCCCGTTTCAGCCACTTTTTGTGGCTTCCAATTTCATTTCTAGTATTTATACAGCGAGGTTCACTCGAAAGACTCCCGTTAGGATGAAGCAATCGGAACCAAGACAGTCCGCTCTTTACCTTGACGTACGTGTAATCGATTGCATGACGTTCAATGCTGGAAGTGGTTTCCGTTTTCTGCCAGACACATTTTGATGCGGCGCTCGAACGTATCTGCAACTGTCTCAAGGGGGCAATGGCAGCAATTTCACGTTGGGTTGTTTTCCTTCAAATCTGCCACAGTGCGAGGCTTGTTCCGATAGACGTTTCCTCTGAGCAGATCCCAAAGGAAGAAGTCTGGTGGTGTCAGATCCGGCAACCATGGTGGCTAAAGCCCCCTTTGAAATGACCCAGTTGTCGAAGGAGGACTCGGTTCCTGCCGTGCTCCTCGCCGATGTGTGACACGTTGCTCCATCCTTCTGGAAGTCCCCTTCGGTTAACTCCTGATCATCCAGTTGATTCTGACGTCGCTTGAACGAACTGGTGACCCAGTAGGTTTGCACCATGAAGACACGCTGCCCAATACTGTACTCCACCATCCTGACCGAGTGAAGGGGTACTTGCGGTGCGCCACCCAGAAGTTGCAAACAGAGGTTAAACGTCACAACGGCTGTCCGGCGCCCACCTCATCGCTCCGACGCAGTGACATGCCAGCTCGTTTGAAGCTCCTTATACTGAGGCACACGTTGCTCGTTGTTTTGCTCAGATTGCTTCGTCGTAGCGAGAGTCATTACAGAATAGTCGGGGTCTCTTTCGAGTGAATCTCCCACCATCTTAATAAGTAAATGTGCCCCCGGCAGAAAGAGAACACCTCAGACGTAACGTTTAGTGCCGAGTTCCTCTTTATCTCCCCAGTATCTTCAGAAATGTCACTCTTTGGCTACGAGACGCTGATGTTCACGCTTTGACTGGCGTGTGGACGACTGGCTTGGATCCTCAGGTTTCTTGGCCAGTCGTGTGTTGGATTTTTTGTTTATCACCTGCCTGCTCTGGTGAGTCCTCCTATAATAAAATTATGGGGCAGAGTGGTGGCGCTGAGGCTAAGGACCTGCGCTGGTATCTGGAAGGTTGTTGGGTTCAAACCCCACTACTGCCAGAAGTGATCCTACTCCACTGGGCCCTTAACCTGCAGATGGTTCCAGAGGAGCTGTACAATGGCTGACCCTGCACTCTGACCCCCACCCCAAGGGTCATGTGAAAAGGCCATCACCCTTCGTCCCCCCCCCCCCCCCTCGGGGATCAATAATGTGGTGGGTCCATGTGAGTTCAGGTAACAAAATTCTATCCAGATGGTCCAATTGGGTTCAAGTGAAGGTTCCTGCTGGGAAGCTCTGAACACAACATCACCTCCACTTCATTGTTTTCTCTCATGTTCTGCTTGTCAGTCCTGAGGTGGGTATTGGAATGAGAATGTCACCCCATAACATCCATTGACTCTTTCAGGTTGAAGAGCTCCAGGCTCAACTGGAAAATTGTCATCGGCAGCTGGTGGAGTCGAACCAAAGGAAACAGGAGCTGGAGATGGAGCTTCGAAGTGCCATGGAGCGGGAGCAGCAAGTGCGTCCGGGATACATTTCACCGGTAGGTTCCACTTGTTGGCTTTGGACCTGTCTAGAGTGCAGAAGGTGTAGATTGGTCTTGTGTAGCCTTGCATGACTCATTTAAAAACTGACAACTGACCAACAGAAACTTGCATGGACATCTGCATGAGTAAAGGAGGAAGCGGGATCTCTTGAGCCTTTCGCTTCCATTTGTCAATTTCTCTAGTTGTTCCCCTCCAGCCTGCAATTTCAACCCAGTTGTGTTAGTTAAGAATTGTCCATCTGGTACCTGTTTCAAACTGCATGGGGTTTCATGGGTCGACTACATGCCATGCTCAGTAGAAGATGTTCAGAGTGCAGTGTGCCTCCATGTGTCAATAACCGCATGCTTACCAGAGTCTTCATATTGTAACCCTTAGAGACGAGAGTCCATGCATCCTCCAAGTAATTCTCATTCCACTGTCTACGTTTGGGATGCCCTCGGGGTGTAAATGGAAGCTTTTTGGGGCGGGGGGTGGGTGGTCCCAGGTGGATTGTGCACTCTTTATTCTATGTGGTCATCGTGCCAAACATCTCTGAAGAACCCCGTTTAATGGGATGAATTTGTCATCGCCGGTTGTACGTGTTGGCTGCACATAAAGGTGCTGTGTGGGGAGAAAATGTCGTCTTCCAGCTCTTGGCTCTTTGAGTGTCGCATCATCACGTGAGCATTCAGCCAGAACATCTGAGTGTACAACTGGGAGGCTAAGGCAGCCTTTACACATTGAGATGACTCCTTAATCCTTGCAGCACATTTCAATGTCCTCTATATATCTGATCACCTGATTCAGATGGTACATCACATGGCCTTTGTCACGCACGTGCGAATAGTTGGGTGTTGTGTGGACCAAGTGAAGGTAATTCCACGCCAGGCCAGGGGGGTGGTGGGGTCCTCTAACTCTTCTCCCGCTATCTCTACAGACCATCTGCGGGGAAAACCTGCCTGAGTCAACCTTGAAAGACGTCACTTCCGGTTCCGGCGCCTCGTTTTGACGTCAAAAGACAGTCACTTCCAGTCTGACTATTTAAACCGCCATCTTTGCAGGAGGTCATCATCCTGCCGACTCCACCACTGTAAAAAAGATCAGGCTCGGCACACTTAGAAAGGTTTAGGGCAGCCACCCGTGTAATATCGCTGGCTGCAAAAGGCTTTGAAAGGAACAGATGTTCACAAGATGAGTTCTACTGAAGTCGAGTTGCAAAGATGGCGGTTTTACATAGTCAGACCGGAAGTGGCCGTCTTCTGACGTCAGTCGAGGCGCCAGAACCGGAAGTGACATCTTCACCCGCGGCAGGTCTGTAGAGATAACAGGAGAAGATTTAGTGCACCGCCACCTCCTGGCCTGGCGTGAGATTACCTTCACTTGGTCCCTACAACGTCGTCCTATTCGCACGTGTGTGACAAAGGCCATGTGATGTACCATTGCCACTCGCATGTGTGTGACCCCTTGTTTTCTGGACGCTGCGAATATTGAGGGTTGACTGATAACTTATGTGACTCTTCGGTCATTGGCACCCAGAAGTCCCTCAGGGTTTTGTGGACCTTTTCCGACTCCAGATACCTTCCTTCACGCTCTGTGCATATTTTTTCCATAAGTTCATCCGTGAGATGTGCAGCACCACTGTGCTCAAAGAACAGCCGTAGCTTGATCCCCCCCTTTAATGGATAGACATCTTCTTTCCTTGGAATTGAGAGAAGCAGTCGTCTTGAGGTCTTCGGGCGCGCCCCGTTCTCTCAGTGGACGGCCTTCATCTTATGTGCCCCTTTGATACCAACAGAGACGCGGACCTCAGCACCAGGTTTATTTTTGGGACGTCCGTACAGTTAATGGCCACAAAGACACGAGGGATTTGAACAGATTTACATTCCTGTAGCATCAGTGAGTGTGTTGAGATGCGCACACCAAATTGGGATAAGGAGAGTGACCTGCGTGTCCACTTCTCTATTGGCGAAACACTCTGATGCCCTAAACATCAACGACCCCCATGAATCCAAAAAAAAAAAAAAACGTGGAGTCTGCACCTCCGGTTCATTCAGCTCATCAACACGCAGGCGTGTAGTGCAGTGGTTAAGGCTTTGGATGTGACACCCTGAGGTTGTGGGTTCAAATCCCACTACTGACACCACTGTGTGACCCTGAGCAAGTCACGTGACCTGCCAGCATGCCAACTGGAATTCCAAAAGAAATGGAACCGATCGCCTCACAAATGTCGTAAGTCACCCAATTAAGTAAATGTAAATATAAATGTAGCAATTTCACAGATATCGAGGAATAATGTGCCCACCCAAGCGTTTCCCTCTTTGTGGACCTTTCCAGCACTTTCTACCCATGGGTGCGAAGTGTTTGCGTGAAGCTAAAACACCCACCGGCTAGCAGGGCACAGCAAACACGCGCAGTCTACGAGCTCCGTAACCGCGGCCACATCACCGGGATACTCGCGGAGACGGAGGGCGAGGGAGGTCCGTCTGTAAGTTCAGCTTCTCGGGCACCAAGCTTCTGGTTTGCCTGCATGGATAAGCTGGGTGTCTGGAGGATATGCGGGTTATTAAAGTGCATGTAAACGCGCTCGGCGACAAGTTCTGTGGTTCACGTTTTAAGTTATTAACACTGAGTGAAGCACAGCAAACACGGAGAGTAGTCCGGATTTAATCTGCAGGTAATACTCAAAGGAAGGAGACAACTACAAAAACAAGACGGATTTCTTGTGCTTGGGTATTAGGGTAGTGCAGGTGGTTCACTCTTTTAAAGATGCCCACCCTAACCTTCTGACCGCAGCTACATGACCTCGCGTGGACGAGTTACGCCTTCCCCAACAAAGTGTGGCTTCATAGTAGCCGACTTCAAAATGGCAGTACAACTAAAGAAACCGTCATATTAAAACAGTTCATTTAGACGTACGCGAGTGACTTCTCGGTGACGTCACGATTGAGATCTACAGATGAAAATGGGTCTCGGGTCCATGCGTCTTCCAGTTGGATCGAGCCAATGTGTGGACAGGCGAGCTGGATACCTCGCTCTGATCTCTAAACGAAGGGGATTTTCATCATTAGAACAATTTTGACATGAACGGGCTAATCGGTGCCACCTAACTTCTCCAGAATGAAAGGTCCCTGAAGTCCCACTCTCTGCCACCCTGCTTTGTAATTTTATTCCACGTATCTAAGGTTTTGTTTGTAATTTGTGGGGTCTGCTTTAAGCTTAAGAGCTGCGGCCTGCTTGCTGAGATCCACCGATTGTATATGGCCGACTGTCCCGGTTGAGCCATTCTTGCCACTCGAAGCTCTGAGAGGAGCGTCCATCACAAACCCCTGTGGTAGCGAGAGAGCAGATGAAGCACTGGAATTATTGTGAACCAGCGCCTTGTCGCCCATCGTAGCGTCCCTTCTAGAAAGTCGTCTGACTTTGAGCGACTTGTACTGCTAGAAGGTCATCGGCCGGTGAGACCACAGCTTTTGTATTTGGGTCCTTTTTTTTTTTTTTTTTTTTTTGGTTTACAAGAGTGGGTGTCGAATCCTCTCATGAGGAACGCTTAAATCTATGAGGCTCGTGCCTCCAAGGAAATAAAATGAAGCGGCCTGTGTGTGTGTTTGTGTGTGTGTCCAGAAGTTGCTTTTCAAGTACTAACTTTGCATTACTTACTCCATGAAAACAGCTGCTAACCTATTTATCTGCTTGCTTTTTTTTTTTCCTGTCATTTACTAATGTCTGCCATTAATATTTTTCTAGTGTCCTCGTCATTTTGACTGTCATGTAGAAGAATTCTGCCCTCATGAAATGCAACTGTGCTATTTAATTGTTGTTCTGTTCCGTCTGCGGGCGGAGGTTGTAGAAATACCGCCCTCTTCTCGCAGACCTTGTGTATGTCAGAGATGAGATTTCGGGTTCTGCTGTCATTGATCAATTTCTTTTTTTATTTTTTATTTATTTTTTTGGGGGGGGGGGTCTCTGCTGAATGTTAACCACTGTTTGGTCCCCCTTTTCTAAGCTGGATTCTCCTTTGGGTCTTCACGCTGAACTGGAGACCCAGAAGCAGCAGCAAGAGTTGATCAGTTCTCAAGCTCAGAGCCTAAAAAAGAAATACCAAGAAACCAAAGAGATCCTACAGCAGCAAGAGATTAAGAAACGGAGCATGCAGGCCCAGCTGGGCCTGGCGCTCGCGGAGACCCCGGACCGAGAGGGAGTGGCAAGAACCTTAGGCGTGGAGTTGGACGACTGCGAAGAAAACCTGCGGGAAGTCCAGAGTCTCTTATCCGAGAAGCCCTTGTCCCTGTGGGACCTGGCGAGACTGCTTGCCTCCAAAGACGCGTTTCGGCTGCAGGAAAGGGGTCCGATTTTGAGGCTGGCGAACGAGAGCGGCTCTCGGTGCGTGGCGAGTGAGAAGGGGGTGCTCGAATTCTGTAGGGGCTGCCAGAATCTCCACGAGGCCAAAGTGAAAGCCCTCAAGCACCTCCTGACTAAAGCCGAGGAGCAAGCCGAAGAGTTTAAAGGCCGACTCGAGGACATGGAGGGGGTGTTGAGCAGACCACCGCAGCCAAAGACTGGCTGTCCGACGAGGCCGATGGAGGAGCACATGGAGTTCGGCGAGGTAACCGTGAAACGGCTCGCCCAAGATGTCGAGTTGTTGACCAATGAAAACGAAGTTCTGCATCAGCGTTGTCAAGAAATCGTAAATCAACTGACGGAAGCAGACCGAGAAATAGAAAGACTGAAGGCAGAGCTTTTTAGCTGGCAAGGTGGGCAGCAGCATTTGCAAGTCGTTGAAGAGTTGAGTAAAGTAAAAGCCAAGCTGGCGGAGAGTAAGGCAGACCTCCTAGACCGAGAATTCTACGAGAAGGAACTGAATAAGAAGTCGCAGAAACTGCAAGAAGCGCTGATCAATCTGGAGGTGTTGGAGAGCAGCTTGAAGGAGACCGAGAGGAAACTCCATTTGAAGGAGGCAACCCTGCAAGGTTTGGGCTTCCAGCTGGCGGGCCATGATGATGACCAGCAGCAACTCCGTCTGCAGTTGGAGGCTGCCGAAGCCAAGCTGGCAAAGCAGGAAGGTAGGCTGAAGTCGATGGAATTGTCATTTAGTGAGCTGCAGGCCCAGAACCAGGAGCTGAAACTGCAGAATAAGGAGGTGGAGAACTTCTACAGGCAGAAGCTTCTAGAAGCGGAAAGGAAGAACGAAAGGGCGATCGAGGGCTGTTATGGGAAAGGAACGGTGCGGTCCTCGCCACCGGCGAAAGAGGAGATATCGGATGAAAGAAAAATTAAGTGTGTGATTGAAAAGATGAAGCTAGAAGCGAGTGCTCTTCAGAGTGTCGTGGAGCACGTTCAGAAGATTGAATTGTGTTCGGAAAAGTTGCAGGATGACCGCGTGGGTGTTGCTCAGACTGAAGGTCTCCAAAAGTACAAATCCCTTCTTCGAACCCTCCAAGTCGAAAGGGATTTCTGGTTTCGTTTGTCCGGTGTTGCGAATAAAAGCACTTGTGAGGGAGCAGATGGTGTGATGGCTTCCAGTTTCTTGAGTAAGCTGGCCGAGAGCAGGTTGCTCAAACTGAAGATGCTGCTCCTGACCGGCAGACTTGGCCACATTCCTGAAGCCACCCTCCCTAAACGTGACCCACAGCTCGGCACAAGTAGAGTCTGTGCAAGTGTGAGCGACGGTCAGGAAGGGAAAACGATGGAAGAAGCCGGGAAGTTCGTTGACGGGCAGAGTTGTGCAGGCTGGTGGGACCAATGTGTTTTGGGTGAAGTTCTGCAGAACCTTCAAGTCAAAGCGTTCCTATTGAGTGAGATTGCTTCAGGTATTGAAGCTTTTTCAGATGACGAACTGATGTCCTTGGCGCTGAACCTAACTGACGTCTTGGACTCGCTCCCAGAATTTCATAGCCATGTGAAGTCGCCCGAGGAGTCCTGGGCCTTCGTTCTTCAGGATGCTACCATGCAGGCTCTGGTGCAGTATGCGATGAGCTGCCTAGAGGCTCTTCAGAACGACCTGCGAGTAAAGGTGCAGCCGAGCCACTTGGAGATGAGTCGTGAGGACGTGAAAGGAGAAGGCGAAAGTCCGAAAAGTCAAAATGACGACGTGATGCGCATTCAGATTGACGGAGAGCCGATCGACTCGCTCGATAAGGCCATAGAAATGCAAGATATGGCAGCCAAGCACAAGAAGGAGCTGCGTGAGGTCAAGGATGCTTACGAATCGGAGATTGAGAACCTCAGACGGGAAGTTGCAAAGGCAGACGAAATCTTGAGGCTCAAGTTGGAGGAGAATGTGAAGGAAATAGACTCCCTCACAATCTGCATGGAGAACTTAAACAAGAAGCATGAACTGGAGATGCAGAAAAGGCAGGAGCAGTATGTGGTGGAGAAACGGCGGATGGAGGAAACGTACGTGCGTGAGATCGAGCGACTGAGGAAGGAGGCGGAGGAAAGGGTGCCGGACCTGGCAAAGCGAGTGACCTTTGAAATAGGAGCACCCGAGGAGGACTCGGAAATGGTAGAGGAAGAGGAGGCATGTGACGGAGGGCACTCGGTGTCCCTTCTCAGAGAGAGGATCGAGGAGCTGGAATCTCAGATTGATGCCATGAGAGATGAAATGAAGCGGAGGGAATGCGAAGGCGATCTTGCATCCATTCAGCAGAAATACGAGAAAGATCTGGAGAACCTGAAGGTGGCCGTGTTCCTTTCTACTTTTCCTCCGTGTTGCCTTGTAACCTTCTGTGGCGTCCCCTTTGACCTCTTAACACCCCCTCACCTCTACTACAGTTCTGCTGTCTTCTAGTGCTGCATGTTGTCCATAACCCCTCTATGTGCATGGGTCTGGTGTTTCCGGCGGCTTCTGAGGAACCTGTTTGGGATGAGTTAATTGGACCGTTTGGAGTGAATGAACACAGGAATTGTCCCAGATGGCTTTTGTGCCGTCCACCGACTCTTGAACGTGTGTGTGTGTGTGTGTGCGTGTTGAACATTAACCAGTCTTGTATCTCCCTACCCCAAGGAAAACAAAACTTATCTGAAAGGGTAAAAAACGCAGATAAGCCCACCATTCAGAGCCAGAAATGTTGGCATTTTGATCCCAAAAAACAGGTTCCAAAGAAGCTGGACGTCGTGTGTGTTTGTAGTGCTTTGTGTTAAACTCCTTCCTCCCACTAGTCCTTATTACCTTACCAGTCTCGAAGGTCTCTCCAGCTCGGTTGACATGGCAGAGGTGTTGCCCATCTTAATGAGGTGGCGGCTTGTCCTCTAGGATGTGTCAAGCTCTAGACGTGCAGAGGTGTCGACAGTGCTGTCCACATGTAACGTTCAATAACTCGCTAACAAGGCCGAGGTGAGCCGCTTAACGTGCCGAGTGCCCCAACTGTGGAAACTGTTGTACCACATCTCGCCCTTGTAAGTCACTTTGGACTGAGGTGTCTAACCAAATATCCAACAATAACACCGTGCCAACCAAAAGGCGCCATGACACCTGCGGGCCTAGAGGCGCACTATTGAAGTCCTCGAGTTGGCCACTTGTTTGAATGCATTTAATCTTTTGGGGGGGCTCGCCACCTACCACTGCTGTGAAGAGCGCGGTCTCCATTGCACAGCTCGTGATCCTGACGTTGCTGAATTGCCGTTCACTCTGGCCTGGCGTTTCACGATTATCGGAGCCTCTTCTGTATGTTCTGAATAGCCGTGTTGTCGGTAGGGTATGGCGTTCAGGCCCGGCTCAGACTAATGTATGGGGCTCTCTGTGCCTTGCTTCACAGGCCTCAAACTCTCGTAACGTCAGCCCGTAAACGTGATACGGCGAGTATTTGTTTTATGACCCAAGGACGGTCTGCTAAATGAATGTTAGATTGGGTCCTTCCCAGCGCTCTGGCGGCTTTTAAAACGCATCTCTAAAGAGAGGAACACATGGTGGGCACCATACTGCGGCACTTCAGCAGGGTTCTGTTTTTGTTTTGGTGGTCATGTTCTGCGATTTTCTTGGGGGTCACACTGAAGACTGCAGGTCCGAGCGTATAAATGTGCCGCGTGGCGTGGCGTGGCGTACCGGAACAGGACAAAGGATTGAGGAACCCAAATTTGAAGACCGTATGGTAGCAGCGATTCAGGATCTTCAGTGCCAGAAGTAGACGTCCGCTTTCCTCTCACTTCCACGGCCCCCTTCCTTTGACGTTTGCCGTGCACTTCGATACGATTGGGACGTGATGGGTGGAGGGGGGGATCCCTTATTACTCGAGACACGATTAGGACTTCCTGCTTTCAGCACAATCGGGGCTTAACGGCGTCACGCGGGAAGTGGTGTGCAGTGCGCTGCGATGGCTCGGACCACCAGGGCGGTGAGCAGTTGTGTGGCACATTAGGATTCTGGAATAAAACGAGGGAGGATTACAGTTCTCCGTTATTTGCTTTGGAATCGTTTTGGCACCGGTACTGGGGTCCAAACCTGCTATTGATACCAATCCAACCCTGAAACTGTTGGCAGCTGGGGTATCGGAGGAAAAAAATGGCATGTTATTAAAACGGCCAATCGTTGTGCTAACACTAAACCACTGAATGACGGCAAGTGACCCGACGTCCTCCACAATGACCTGGTAGATGCGGCACACGGTACACCCAAGGCTGCCCTCCATTAACCACTCCTGCCTTGCGTGGAGGCTGAGGCTCCCCGAATACGTTAAAACAAAGGAAAGCAGGCGTCTGTGTTTCTAGGGACTCGTCGGGCCTTTCGTCAAAGTGTTCCTGTTTAGTCCGTGCGTTTATAAAACATCGGGAGGGCTCTCCCCTCGACTTTCTCGTATCCTCAGATGTGGGGATGGATGTTTGAGGAGTAAAACTGAAAGACACGGATTAGATCTTTTATGTTATGGACGTTAAAGAACCATCCACAACAAATCAAATGAATAAAATGGTGACCAAGTATTATAAAAGTAAAGCTGAATAAATCCGACTCTACAGCTGCATGAATAAAAGGTAAAGTACGACTTCTGGTTAGCGGAACGAGCCCAACACTTGATAGAAATCGACATTTTGTACTTGACTCAGGTCATCGTGTTTATACACACGGACAGAGACAATTCTAAAAATGGTATTTTCGGACTCGGGGAGATCTAAATTCATGAAAATCTCGACATCACATTTTTGGATGATCACATTACATTTCGTATACGAGAAAGTAAAAAAAAAAGAAACGTTAGGCACGCGTTAAGACGTAAACGGCCCGATTCAACCCTTCTGATGATTGCTGGAGGTGTCCCAGTCAGGTCTTCTGTGGCTGACCTCCCAGATCACCTGGCGATGTGACGTCCGAGTGATTATTTGACTACTCTGAGCCCCGCAGTTTCAAGTCGTAAATGTTACACGTGTTTGATCTTTGTACTTGAACATTAGAACACTCTAGACGAGAGCAGGCCATTCAGCCCCACAAAGCTCGCCAGTCCTGTCCTCTTATTAACATCAAGTCGAGTTCTGAAAGTCCCTGAAGTCCTCCAGTCCACCACACGACTTGGTCGCTTATTCCAAGTGTTTATCGTTCTCTGTGTAAAGAAAAACCTCCTGATGATTGAGTGAAGTTTCCCCTTCACAAGTTTCCAGCTGTGTCCCCGTGTTCTTGATGACCTCAGTCACCGTCTCGACCCACTGGACTGATGCCCTTCATCATTTTAAACACTTCACTCAGGTCTCCTCTTCATCTTCTTTTCTTAAACTGTAAAGGCTCAGCTCTTTTCATCTTTCCTCATAACTCATCCCCTGTAGCCCTGAATCAGCCTGGTCGCTCTTCTCTGGACCTTCTCTAGTGCTGCTGTGTCTTTATGGAGACCCAAACTACACACAGGACTCCAGATGAGGCCTCGCCAGTGGGTTATAAAGCCTGAGCGTCACCTCCTGTGACTTGTACTGCACACGTCAAGGCGCTATATAACCTGACAGTCTGTGAGCCTTCTTAATGGCTTCTGAACACGGTCTGGAGGTCGATAGCTTAGAGTCCACTACGACTCCTAAATCCTTCTCTTAAGGTGGACTCTCGATTTTCTGACCACCATCGTGTATTCAGACCTCACGTTTTTACTTCCTACGTGTCATTCTTTACTAGGGGGGTTACTTGTTTTTTTTTTTTTTTTTGGTATGTGCTGTCCCTTAATGTCACACGTGAAACATCAGTGACCAATGAGAGACGAGCAGAGGAGCTTAAATTAACATGGCGGTGCGGACAGGGGCCTCGCTCTCTCATATCAGGCGGACGTTTCTGTTTCCTCAATTTTTTCAACTCGATGTAAGACCCAAACTGTCTCGCCGACTTGCCGTGTTGAGCGCGTCCGGTCTCCCTGAATGGCGATACTCTTTGAGCATTTAATCTGCGTGTGTTCTGTGCAGTAGCTGAAGATGGACCGCAGGACAAGAGGAGTCAGTAAAACGTGCTGTGGTGTTTTGGGTCTCCCGTTTTTAACATTCTAAACTTCAGGCACAAAGCGATGGCTTTTGTTTCGTTACTGATCTATACATATAAAGGAGAGTTGGGATCTGAGAGACTCTGTGTGTGGCGGGACGGAGAGTTAAGGCAGGTGGGAGAGTCACGTGATCATCTCCCCTCCCAGGACAAACCAAAAATGTTGTATATAAAGAAGCTCTGTAAGTCGCATGTAGATACGTAATTATTCCAACTACAGCGACTGCAGCGAAGCGCACGAGGTCTGCTAGTTCAGGTATATTTGTGTATTTAACTGGCACCTTTTTCCAGAGCGGTGCTCTATGACGATTTTTGCTAACCGATGGGCTCAGCCTGGCACACGGTTTGGCTATTGAGTCCTTTACTGAAGTGATAAGACGTCATGGCTGTGACTGCTGTGACTCGGACCTTCTGCCAGCAGGCAGTTTGTGTCATTGTCCCCAGCAGGCTCGCCCACCGGTGTCTTGTGTACAGTGCGGCCGCTCGTGTGTGTCGGAGTGGACTCGGAGGTCTGTGCGAGTAAAGCTGTAGGAGACGACCATCATGTGGCTAAAGCCTTCACTGCTGGGCCACGTTTATTGCTTTTGTTCACTTTTGTGTTTTTCCCCAAATGTAAGCACTGATTTCAAACCATTAAGACTTACAAACTGTACAGAATCAGTAAACGGTGGGGTGTGCGCCCGGTATTCGCTCAGGGTCTCTTTATAACTTCACTCCGGACCCTCACGGTGGTGCCGTGCTCGGCGCTGCTGCCTTACGGTCCCCACATCGCGACTTTAAATCCGCACCCTTCGTCATCTCAGTGGAGTTTGCAGGTTTCCTGCCTCTGCTTGGATTTTGTTCTGGTCAGTCGCACCCCAGAGGTGTCTCCATGATGGACTGTTGAAATTTGTGGGCTTTGGGCTCTGCGCCCCAGAATTGGGCGAAGCAGACTCTTCATTTGCCCAGCGCTTCACGTGCGTATTTACTGTCTAAACACAAAAGATGTGGCCATCTAGATTCTGGGATACCTCTCTCCACTCGAGTGCTGCGCCACCTGCTGGCGGAGTCCCCACACTGCACCTCTCAGACTCCTCCTCTGTGCGAGCGTGGGCTTCATGTTCAGTAAGCGCGCGGCTCCTGTGCTCTTCCTTGTACGCCATTTGTGTCGTCCATCCCACTGTTGGCAATTCGAGGACCACCGCGTGCACCAAGGGGACGCTGGACAGACTAACGCAGCACCCTCGCTGTGGACCGCTGTTACTGTCCTGGGCGCTTGCCTTAATGCTGCTGTGTCTCTCAAGGCTTGGAAAGACGAACGTTTAAAGTAATTCTGGGCTTTGTGCTGGTGGTACTGGAGGGCCAGGGTGGCAGCAGCAGGTTTTTCATTTCCACCAATCTTGTCGTTGGGTTGCGCTGTTAATGAAGACGCCGTGTGCTCCTTCCTACCTGCCGCTTCACAACGGACCCCACTGCCCTCCCCCTGATGCTCCTGGGATTGGCTCCAGCTGCCTGCCGCCATCAGTTGGATTGGGCAGGTTTGTGGGGTGCACGGCACCTTCTCTGTTCTTCCTGTTTGACCGCCGAAAGGTGGAGTCCGTTTCATTTGTTTTCCCAGTTGGCACGCAGGCAGGTCATGTGACTTGTTCAGGGTCACACGGATTTGAACCTTCAACCTCAACCATTACCCCGTAGGACTGTGGGGGCCGCAGTGCACTGGTGTCCTGTCCAGGGTTTCGTTCCTGGCTTGTGCCACATCAGGGTGCCCCACCCCGAGTCTGAACTGGATTAAGCTGGTATGACAAAGCAAAGTCTCTCTTGTTTACTTCCCTCCGCTCCTCCATTGACTCTCAAAGTGAAGGGGGGGGGGGGGGGGGGGGGTCTTCCTTCATACCAGACCCCACCACACTGTACATCCGGGTCAGGTGGAAGCTCCGTAAAATCAGGAAACAACCCCCGACAGGGCTGCCCATCGGAACTACAATTCCCATGCAGCCAGGCGGGAGTGTATTTGGAAGACCCCCACAGAGAGGCCACCTCCTTCCATTGTCAGGGTGCTCCGTCCTGGTCTTCTGTGACCTCACGCACAACATAAAGAGAGGGACACAAAACGCCTTTCAGCAACGTAAGACCACCATTTGCGACGGACCTTCTCGCGCACACATAAGGCAGGTGAGGTTTCCCCTCGTTGTTGTTTTTGTTTTTAGTAATTTGTTATCCGTCAATCGAAAAGGTGTGTGTGTGGACCGCTCAACATCAAGGGGGGGGGGGGGGGATTCCGTTCCGAATCTGCGGCTTTGATAATCTCCGAAGTCCGAAAGGGAAGCCGGACCCCTAAGTGGTGCCTTGCGTGTTAACTCTTTACATTTCCGTAGCGCTTTTCTCACTACTGCAGGCTGGGAGGACCCGAGACGCGAGCCCATGGTGGTCTTGGCGCGAGACAGCAGCACTTCCACTGCGCCACCTTATTTGTCACCGAACAGTCGCTAGGCCCAAAGACCTGCTGTCATTGTGCCCCCCCAGAACTGTAACGAATTTACAACTTCTGACAGGAGTCCGCTGAACATTAAATTTGAGACTCGAAGTTTCCAAGTTTTAATCTTGGGGTTACAATTGCTTGTCTACAGCAGGAGGTGCGGGTGGAGATGCATGACCCCCCGACTAATGCATTGTGGGTTACTAATGATTGTGGCAGACCCCGCAGCAGGATGGCTCCCTAACACTTCGTCCTGCGATGCCTGCCCCTTTGTGTTGTGTTTCAGTAGGCTTAATAAATGTCCGGGCCTCAGTGCCACCACCCTACCCACGGGGCCAAAGTGAATCTCTTTGTTATCCCTGCAGGCGACCTGCGAGCGAGGCTTTGCTGCAATGGAGGAGTCGCATCAGAAGGTCATCGAAGAACTGCAGCGCAAGCACCAGCGGGAACTGGAAAAACTGCGAGATGAAAAGGAGCGACTTTTGGAAGAGGAAACGGCCGCCACGATCGCGGGTCAGTGCGTGATGGGTGCAGACGGGGAGGGTGGGGGTGGCCCAGAAAAACTAAAGGAGGGAAAAAAAAAAAAAGAGGGTTTGGAATTGATATGCCAGGCGGGCCCACCTGTAACGGCGAGAATCGCATGCAGGGCAGAGCTGGGCTCTTCTACTATAAGGCCGTGTTATTAAACTAAAGGGGCACACGGAGCCGTAGCCCATCAGAGTCTGGGTATGTGCGCCTGCCCCTGCCGGGCCGCGTCACAGTCCCCTGTTAAATGAAGACACTGTGACATCATAGGGAGCTGTAGCAGTGGCACGGCCAGGAATCTGAATTGGTTTTGGCAAATTAGACCACCTGTGCAAGTTTAGCCCGTTCGGCTTTTGTTGTGTTTTATTATTATTATTAATTATTACCACCTCCTTATTCAGGTGACGTTGCACCTGTAATGTTGACGCCGCGAGTCACACGACTGCATGTGATTATCGTATTTATGGCGTCACAGGAGCCATGCCACCCTAGTACGGGGTGAGAGGATTTCGTAGCCATTTTGTAACTTTGTTTCCCCGGTTTTTTGGCTTCGTGTTTTGAGCTTCACTTTTAACGACTGGTCTTTGGTCAGACCTTTGGCTTGTCCTCGGACAGCACCTGCACTTCATGCTTTCAGGTCCTTGTTACTGTCAGTTGATCACAACGAGCCTGCGGTGGGCGCAACACAAGGCACTGTACGGGCACACGGAGCTCCGGTGGGCCACTTTACAGTCGCCTAGATAAGCAAACACATGAGGTCTTTGGATTATGGGAGGACATGGCGACAGGACACAAACTGTACATTGTGGACATCATTTACAAATTACATAAAGGAAAGGAGAACGTTTCGAAAATCCATAATCCACATACAATCTTGGAATCCACGGCTTTAAGCTTTCCAGTAACACAAAGCGTCCCATCATGCATTTCACCTCTCATCAGTCATGTTGACCTGCCCAGTGACAAAGGAGCCGATAAGGCGACCGACCTGTGACGCCACATGACACGCGCGTGTCCCCAAAGGAAGGTCCCAGAGATGCTTAGCCGCCCCCGTTTTTCTGGATCCCCAGTTTTTGTCGTGTGTCCGTAGGTGGAGGTGGCTTTTTACAATCTCATTTCTCAGGGATGCTCCAAATGTCTTTGCCAGATAAATTTGGGATAAAAGTGTCTGGATTAATAATCCTTGGTTGCACGGAGGAGTTTGACTGCTGACTTGTTTCCCTTGTAGCTATTGAGGCCATGAAAAATGCACACCGGATGGAGCTGGAGAAGGAGTTGGAGAAAGCGAGGAAGGCGAACAGCAACACGGAAAATGCAGACATTGAAGAAATACGAAGACAGCACGAGTGAGTATGCGCGTGTGGTACACACGTGAAGACAGGAAACGTCAGTCCTCGCATAGCCTGACACACACACACACACACACACACTCTCTTAGGGTCTGTTTTTATTGGGTCCTCCTGTCTGCTCCTGCGTAGGACCCCCATAAAGCCGGAATGATTCCGGTCTCGGGTGTAACAAGACGTTGGGAATATCCCTTAGAGATTCTGACCCATGCTGACCTTTTAGTGTTACACACCTACGGTTCATTTTTCGCACGCCAACCTCAGAGTTCTTATTTGGGGTAAGTAGAAGTCCCTGTCATGTTCATGGGGCCAGCGTAAGATGACTTGTGACACGGAGCATTGGTCACGTGATAAAGGGTGGACTGCAGCCGTAACGACAGGAAGCGCGCGGACACCAACGATGTGTGTGACATTCAGATGAGGCTCGGCTGACATTATGAGTCTTAAAGACTGCCAAACGAACACCGGTACATTCCCAGTGCCAGCTTGTGCCCTTGACCCAAGCTAGGATGGATCCATGGACTCATGCTGTTTAGGCGAAATGCCAACCCGTTTGAGATTTGCCCAATCAGATGGTGTTTTTATAATCTTTAGTTGGCCACTTTTGCCCGTCACAGTCTCACCGTACTTTTATGGTCTTTATAGTCCAACAGGTTCTGCATTCGGAGGTGCCATGCTGTGCATCAGGAGGATTTGTGGTCCTCTCTCTTCTTCTGAGCTCTTTGTTAGCAGAACTGCTGCTCACGGGGTGTTCTCTGGTCTATCGCCCCATAAACTCTGGAGACAGAGACTGTAATGTGTGCAAGTCCCATGTCTGGTGCCAGCAATTGCGTCAGGGTCACAGTCGCTCAGATCACCTCTTAACCGTTTCCTCTTGCTGTGTAGCCAAGTGATTGGCTGTTTGGAGGAGATGGCCTTGTCCGTTATTAACCAGCAGGTGGAGCTAATAAGGTGATGTTAGGGCACCAGTACTCCACCAGTCTGCCCAACACAGACCATTAAGAGCACTGGACATGTGACAGAAATCAAGTCTGGACATCACAGAAGGCCACATTAGGACTCTCTTATCGATCACCTCACCCAGTTAGCCAAACTTCTTTGAATTGTGGGAGGCAGGTGGGATGTTATGAAACAGACGTCATGCTGGGATTGCTGCCCTGGATCACTGACTGCTAATCACTGGGGTCTTTTTGACAAAAGTCGCTCATCCGTTTCCTGTGTGTGTTTTACACTTTGAGGCCCTTCAGCCATACCTCATGTTAACCCTTAAACTGCCACATACTAACAAACGGAAGAGAAGCTTGCCTGCCTGATGCCTAGTGTGCCATGTCCAGATGGTACGATTGATAACTGCATGCAGTGCCCTTCTCCTAATCCATGGGTGTCCAGCTCCAGTCCTGGTAGGTTACAGTGGCTGCAGGTTTTCATTCTAACCATCTGCTTAATTAGTGAGCCATTTGTGCTGCTGATTCACTTGTTTTGCCTTCATTCTAATTGACGTGACTCTGACCCCTTAGTAGTTTCTTTTTCCGTAATGAGCAGCCAAATGACGATGAGACACAAAACGAGCCGCCACGTGACCAGCTCACCTGAAAATAAAGAAAGGCAAAGGTCTCGGCCACGATGGTCTGCTCAGGTCACCAAAACATCTTGACGGTGGTCTTAGGGGGGGAAAAAAAAAAAAACAGAAAATCAAAAGTCCGCTGTGGCGGAACGAGAGCAGCGACAAGTCACGACGTTCAGTAACGGCTTTAATTAACAGCATTAAGTAACTGGCCGGAGTTTGACGTTCTTCTGTTGGCTCGTTTCACATCTCGTTTCTCTTTGGCTGCCATTTTAATGAAGAAACGAATCAACTCGGAGGACTGAAGCCTTAAGAACCGGGCTGTGAAAATGAAGGGAAAAGAAGTTCATTAGCAGTGAAAACTAAAGGGTCTGAATGAAAACCTGCAGCCACTGCGGCCCTCCAGGACCGGCGTTGGACGGACACCCTTGTCCTAATCATCCATCAATGCTTCTTTAAGACATGTGGATTTATTTGTTTACTTTTTATTTATTTATTTATTTATTAATATTAACTAATCGTAGACATTTTTTAATTTCTTGTAACTTTCTGTCTGAGATCTTGTGGAGCCCTACATGCTTTGTATGAAAATGTGCTGTAGAAATAAATGTGGTTGACAGAATGGACGCCAGATACTTTTTTTTATTTTTTTTTTTTTGCTGCATTTTTTAAAGAAACATCACAATTCACCAAGACAAAGTGACAGTGTAATGCTCCTCAATGCTGCTCATCGTACACCCTGTTAATGAACTGTAAAAACTACTGCAACAATCTCTTATTATAATAAATACTCGACGAATCACCGAGCCGACTGCGCTTGGACTGGCTGACACTGGCAGGCTCGTCTAGTGCAGCAGCTCAGCTAGGGGGTGCCAGTGGGCATGAGCTGGCACGGACTGATCAGCTCCGGCGTGCTGGCAGATTGCACGGGGCGCTGACTATAGCCGGTTGCGGCAGTTTATGGGTTAAGCTTTCTCAGAGTCGTGGGGCTGGACCCCAGAAATGCCCACCATGCGGAGTCACCAGTCGATCTAACGTGCACGTCTGGAAACGCCAGGTGGAGGCTGCGCCCGCTCCACACCGACAGCAAGCACCAGGTCCTGGATTGGTGGGGTAGCCGGCCTAGGCACTGTGCCAGCAGTAAGCTGTTTGTGTGCCCCGTAGCTGAATGGGGCTGGCAGCGTTGTGGTGAGATGTCATCCTTTGAGCTTCTTTTCCAGCAAATTTGTATGGGAAAACATTCCTCATGGACAAGACGGGCTTATATGAAACAGATGATGTGCTCTGAAAACAAATTGGCCTCTATTTTTAGGCGAGACTTTTCTCCCTTGGGGACGCTTGGCATTTTAAACTTGGTGTAAACTCTTGACTGCCATTGAGTCTTTGTGACCCCCTTTGTGTGTGTGTGTGTGTGTGTGTGTGTGTGTGTTCAAGTCGTACATAATGCCAACAGCGAGATTTTTTTTTTTTTTGATACCCTTTCAGACTCGAGGATGCCAAGTAACTGCAAACAGTTGTCTGCTGGTTCTGACTTCAAATGCCGACAGATGGATCGCAGAAAGCCGCGCTGATTGTTTCCAGCAACAGGAGGGGGTATGCAAGTGGGCTGCACAGACAGGAAATTGAACAAGGAGCTCCATTTGTGTTGGCCGTTTGTCGGCCGAGTGCGCGCTGCTGTGGTGACGCTCGTCTCGGAGCGCCTCACTTTGTGGCAGGACACATCTCGGGGCTTCTCCTCCTGTGGTGTTTGAATCCACCGCCTGGTCGTAGCCTGTGTCGGGTTTGCATGGCCTCCCTTCATCTTTGAGTTTCCCTGATTGTCGTCGTGCAGCGGCCGCAGTGAGTGTGCGTGTGGCACAGCGAGAGTGTGTGTGTGTGTGTGGGCAGAGAGCACTGAAGCAGTTTATCCGAGCCTGGCACCAAAACCTGTGCCTGTGTGACGTATGGTGACTAGTGGGCTGTGTGCATTGGGTCGCGTCTGTCCTGCTCGTTTTCACCTTTTTGATGTCGTATAGCAACACAAATACTGCTAGATGGCCATTTGTGCTCTGATCTCTGAAGGTCATGCGATAAGACCGTACCCCCTCAGAGGTTAATAATAACGTATATCAAATTACACAACTGTCTGACGAAACAAACACAATCGGTGGCAAATTACACACTGTAGATACCTCCAATTAATTTTGCGCTGTAGACCGGCTTTCAAGAAGTACCAGACGCCTCATTTTTAAAACCGTACGGTACCAGCACTTCGGTACTTTCAGCGTCATAAGTGAACAGGAAGTTTACAAGACTTTGTGCTAAGCACTTCATCGTTCTCCTCTCCAACGCTCTTGAACCTCCATAGGGGGGAACCCCCTCATCTGACTCCTGACAGGCTGGAAGCTCCGACCCTAAGCCTGTCGACGCGGTGAAAAATTCAAAATGGATGTCACGCGGTTGGGCGGCACACTGGGGAGGCTGATTTGAGATTTGGCACCATTGAGGTAAAAGCTGGCATCAATGCCATAATCAGAATGTTAGTGTCGATTCAATTCTCTGTGTAAAACATTAGAACGCTCAGGGCGAGAAGAGGCCACTCAGCTCCACAAAGCTCGCCAGTCCTGTCCACTCATTAACATCAAGTCGAGTTCTGAAAGTCCCTAAAGTCCTCCTGTCCACCACACGACCTGGTCGCTTATTCCAAGTGTCTATCGTTCTCTATGTAAAAAATAAACAAAAACTTCCTAATGTTTGTGTGAAGTTTCCTCTTCATAAGTTTCCAGCTGTGTCCTCGTGTTCTTGATGAACTCATTTTAAAGTCACCGTCTCGACCCACTGGACTGATGCCCTTCATCATTTTAAACACTTCAGTCAGGTCTCCTCTTAATCTTCTTTTCTTAAACTGTAAAGGCTCAGCTCTTTTCATCTTTCCTCATAACTCATCCCCTGTAGCCCTGAATCAGCCTGGTCGCTCTTCTCTGGACCTTCTCTAGTGCTGCTGTGTCTTTATGGAGACCCAAACTGCACCCAGGACTCCAGATGAGGCCTCGCCAGTGTGTTAAAGCCTGAGCGTCACCTCCTGTGACTTGTACTCCACACGTCAAGGCGCTATATAACCTGACAGTCTGTGAGCCTTCTTAATGGCCTCTGAACACTGTCTGGAGGTCGATAGCTTAGAGTCCACTGCGACTCCTAAATCCGTCTCTTAAGGTGGACTCTCGATTTTCAGACCCCCCATTGTGTATTCAAACCTCACATTTTCACTTCCTGTGTGTCATTCTTTACATTTACTGACATTAAACTTCATCGTCCACAAATCTGCCCAAGCCTGTCTGCTGTCCAAGTCCCTCTGTGATGATTTAACGGATTCCCAATTATTATTGTGTTTCTGAATGGGTAAACGTTTAGTGCAGAATGTCAGCGGGTGAAACCATCTCCATCTGCGGCAAGCACACGAATAGTCTGAGCCACCCACATTGTGGCTTTTATGCGGGCCAAACGTGCCTCTGTACGGTTTGAGCACGTACAACTGGTGACTCTTATCATGCAGTGCGACTTGTCGCTTGACCATAATTTTCTAAAAATCGCAGTGTATGCCCAGCCATAGACGGTTGCCAGTTCACCTTTAGAAACACATCAGGGAGGAAAAGATCATTTAGAAAAAAGTGTACAGTATGTCTGGTACCAGGCAAGGAGGTCTACGACATCATCATCACATTTGTAGGGAGGTCCTTAGTTTCTTGTTATTTACCCAGAATTCCCTATGTGAGTCTACCACAGTGTTAAACTATTTTGTTTGTTTCTACAGAGAAGAAACTTGCTGTCTTGTTCTTCAAATATCTCTGACTGGCAGCATTCATTAAAGAAGCACTATGTGGACTGGCGCTCACATTGCCAACGACTAGCTGGGGGGGGGTGGTATGAGGGGAAGTGGGCTTGCCCCCGATGCTAACCGCTTGCTTGTGTTTCTTTTTCAGAGAGGAGCTGGCATCATTTCAGCGTGAAATCGAAGTCCTGTCTGAACAGTACTCTCAGAAGTGTCTGGAGAATGCCCACCTTGCCCAGGCACTGGAAGCAGAGAGACAGGCACTGAGGCAGTGCCAGCGAGAAAATCAAGAGCTGAATGCACATAATCAGGTACTAAAACCACCTGAGCACTTCGGGTGGCGGGTGATGCTGTAGAGGACCCTAGTTAACCCTGATCTACGTAACGCTATATGATACACCAGCAGACGTGCCACAGGCGCGCCAGGACAGCTCACCCACCTGAAGTGAGGTATGCTGGGAAGGGAGGCCATCTAGGGTGGAAGAGGAGTTGGTAAGGACAGCAGGGGGAGCTTACCCTGTGGTCCTCATTGCCCCACTGCAGTGACAGGGACCCCATACTGTAAAAATGGCAATGTCCTTCAGATGAGACATAAAACTGGGGTCCTGACTCTCTTAAAAGATCCTTGGGTACCATTCGTAAAGAGTGGGGTGTTCCCCGATGTCCTGGATAACTTGCCCGACGTGGGCCTGCCTGGTCACTCTGACCCCCTAATCGTGTCTCTCTTACTCCTTTACCACTTAACAGCTCATGTGTGGTTTACTGGGTTCAAATGGCTGCCATCCCCTCATCCTGGTGCTTGAAGTGGGGTCCCCCCTCTCTGTGTCTTGAAAAGCGCTTTATAAATAGAATGTCGTCGTCGTCGTCTTGTAATCCTGGGGGTCCACTGTGGTTCACGTCAAGCGGTTACGTAAGAGCCATTTGCTAGGAAGTTAAATTCCATTAAATGTCTGCCTGTATATCAGTGGATAGTCTATGGGAGGGTCTTAAAGCCCCTCAAGTTGAAATCTAACTACGTTTTGCCCCTCTGACTACAGAATAGTCTCGGTTAGTGAGCCGTGTGGATGGCGTGGAGGGCACGCGGGTTTAAACCGGGCCTAATAGTATGAAATGTAACGCGCTCTGTTGAACGCGCAGCGCCGGACGTTTACAGCGTACTGAAGACGAAGGAAAGTTTAGAAACGACTGAGGTTTGACAAGAAAAGCGACGTTTAGAGGGGAGAGACATTTTGTTCTCATTTGTTTGCCTTTTATTCTACGCGTGTAACAACCTTTTTTCTTTCTTCTTGCTTTGGATTTTCACTCAATCTTTTAAAACGCACTTTTAGACTGAGAGATTTCTTTTGGCGTCGAGTGTTTGACCTGCGCTTGATCCTGCGTACGCACCCGTAGCTACTGGTTATTTAATCAGATGTTCTCTTAGCAGGAACGTCTGTGAACGTTTCAACTCCATCGCGATACGTCCCCCTGTATCTTCATTGTATTGTGATGAATGGGATGTGCGTAGCGCTTGTGGCAGGTTGGGGGGTGAGCTTTGGCACAGGATGGCACAGTGGTTGCTTTACCGGCTTTGAGTACGGACCACCACTCTGATGGGGATAACAAAAGAATGACCTGAGTCCATACTGGTTTGTTAACTGGAATTGCGGAATCAAATCTTTGTTGTCAGGTGAGTATTCACCCGTACCAGTATGGAGGACGTGAATGACAACAAGTAGAGAAAATAATGAAGTGGTGTTCATATCGGTGTATTTCTAGCATTGCAGACAGACCTCGTTACCCTGTGTGTGTGTGTGTGTGTGTGTGTGTGTGTGTGTGGCTAAGCGAGTCCTGTAGAGCCCCCGCTCCAGACCATAATACAGGGTGGTCCAGATCGTCTCGGTGACTGATTTATGGCGGGATGATTCCAGTTCGGCGCAAAGACGATTCTTCATGTCGTCAGTTCGCACACTTCGGGATTTTCTGGGTGATTTTCTATGTAATAAACAATAAGTTATAGCATAATGAAAATTGTATAATTAGATCTGGACCACCCTATAGTAAGGGGGCATCTGAAATGCTGGGGTGAGGCCTTGGTGCGAGTTTAAAAAATCCAACAAGTACCCATATGGGGGGGGGGGGGGGGGCTCAGCCCAGCCTAGGGACCCCCAGAGCGGGGCCTGGTATTGTGGTGGTATTATCATTATTATTATATCAACATGTGACATCCAATATATCTGCTATTATAACAATTTACATTTTTCCCCACAGGAATTAAATAACCGTCTGGCGGCCGAGATTACCCGTTTGCGATTGATGGTCACCAACGAGGATGGTGGAGACTCGTGCACACTGGTACAGGGCAAGGAGGTGTACGAATTGGAGGTAGGTTGTAGTGCTGGGTGGTATACTGGTTGATACTGAAAACCGTTTTATTGTTTTTATTTTTACAATATGAACACCTGTTTAAATAGCCTAAACAACGTTCAGAATGTGGCGCAGCAGGAAACTGTTTAAGGGGGGACCTTTTTCACTGCTGCACCGCTAAACACGCATACAATGGAGCACATGCATTAGTGGAGGTATTGAGTGGTGAAAACGGGCAGAACTTTCCGAAACTGAAGGTGTAGCAGACGATAAAGATGAACGTGATGACACGCAAGAACTGTTGCCGAGGAAAGGAGCCGCCTTCATTCCTACGATACGTTAGGCAAGTCAAAGCAACCCACGGAAAATACTTTCAGTGAAAGCCCCCCTGACCGATCCTTCAGTTAACTGGTGGCCAAATCTTAAAGCGGCTAACTAAGTAGACGGCACGTTTGAACTTGCTTATGGGTAGCGGCTGGTTTGGTGTTGACGAAATCCTCAGTGGAAGCGCCTCCTCTTCACTGACCGTCTGCAGGTGAAGTCAGTGATGCAAGAGTGAGACACGTCTTCGTCTGTTACCTGATGAAAAAGCAGAGGACGGTGTCAAGTGGAAAAAGGAAAAGGCAGTTTATGGGAGTTTAGTGAAAGTTTACGAAATGAAAGTCCTTATTTACTGTCGATGAGTGCGTTGGTCCCACAGGGCATTAAAAAAGAATCCCCTTTGAGAAAGAGAAGCAACTGCACATTTCGTTTCTTTAGGAGCAAACCAACTGGCGCTTTTTTTATTCCCTCTCTCGTATTGTGAAGTGTCCCCACAGTCGAGCGACATTCTCGTTACATTGCAGTCCATTAAATCTCACAGCTACGTGTCCTGCTCCATCCTGCCCGGCGTGGTCATCTTACTAAGTTTGGGTAACTTGGTCACCTGAGCGGGTAGAAGAGGAGGGCGTTTATATGATACGTCAACACAAACGTTAAAGTTCTCATAATCTTCAGTATTGTGACCTGACCACACGACCACCCAGCAGCTCCAAATATGACTTGTGTTTTACTCCTTCAGGTTATGCTGCGAGTGAAGGAGTCGGAAGTTCAGTATCTGAAGCAGGAAATTAACTCGCTGAAGGATGAACTGCAGACGGCTCAGAGGGTAAGTGGCATCTGGTTTGTTGTTGAGGTAAAGCGAGCGGAACTCGCATATAGAAACCAGACACTGGTACATCTTTAAATCGGAATGAACAGCAGTGCCAGTTCACCCAATAGGGTGGCCACAGTACTGTACAATGACATGGTGGCACTTGGCGACGATAGCTTATGGTGCCTGCCCGGCAGTGGAATGGGGTGTGATGCCAATGCCAATCTGGGCAGCACTGTTACCACCGAATGACACCATCGGCCTGATGAATACGTGCAGTCAGAGCCGTGCGCTCGCGTATCCTGGATATCCTGCAGTCTGACGGTGGGCTGCTCCTCACACTCGCTCTTTTTAAACCTCCTCTGAGGGGTCTTCACCCCCACACCCCCCATTGCCGTTCCTTTTACTTTGATCTTTCAACCATCATGTACCGCCTGCATCCGCGCCTGCTGCGCCAGAACCAGCATTTATTTATTTATTTATTTGTTGTAATTATTTTCTAAATCGACCTGACGAGATATTTTGATATTTATGGCTCAGTCAAAAACAAAAAAGTTTGGAATCGCACCGAAATATTGAGGTTTTGATTAAAATGTATGCCTTTTTATTTTTTATTTTTTTAGTCACAGTACCATTAAATTGGTTTAAAAATGTGGCCAAGATATTCCTAATGTTGCAAATGGCCAATACTGCTTGACGTGGCTTATTGATAATCTCTCTCTCTCTCTCAAATCCAGCGTCTGTCTGTCTGCTTTTCACAACAGAACTGCTTCATGGGTTTAGAATTTGCTTGAACAATCCAGTTGGTTTTGCAACTTCTCTCATCGCGATTTACAGTGATCCCCCGCCAATTGTGGAAGTTACGTTCCAGACCCATCAGCGATAGGTGAAAATCCGCGATATAGAAAGACGATATAAACGTTTTTTTTTTTTTACAGTTTAAGCCTTAAAATACTCGCTTTAAACACATGTAAACGTATTAAAACACGCTTTGTAAACGCGCGATATGTGAATGTGAGTAACGTCCCTCTTGGAAGGGAGACCAGGGAGACGGGGCCTGATCTTCTCGGAAGACAATTTGACGTCCCGCGAGACAGAAGGACAGCCGCTGCACAGGCTTTGAAATGATGGACGTGCAGAGCGACAAGCAGACACGCAGCTGAACCGATCGCATCTCCTTAGCGTGCGTTCACGATACGAGCAGCGTTACAAGTCCCGCGAGAAAGATTTAACCACACCTGGGGCAGGAAATAAAGGACAAATATTGTTTTTACAAAAGTTTTAAAGTAAAAATGAAAATCATGCATATGTAACAATTCCCATGAAAATAACAATCTCTTTAAATTGTTTATCCGGTAAACCAAACCCGAGGGTGGGCGAGTGAAGCGAGCAGGGGGCGGAGCCCCCTAGTAATGATGATGATAATAAATCGGCGATGTAGCGGGGGATCGCTGTATTTGCACTAATCCAAGGGGGCAGGTGCCCTCCTTACTCACGTGCCAGCCTTAACTCCACTTAACTAGCAAACGAGAGAACAACTTCACGGGTTAAGATCTTGGGTTTTTTTTTTTTTTCTAGAATTTGCTTGAACATTCCGGTTGATTTTGCGACTTCTCTCGTCACGCCAAGTATCAGAGTTCGCTTGCGGTACCGATTTTTATTTCTACAAATCTGAAGACCTGCAGCAGGCCAAGGGAAAGGGAGAGGGTGCGGGACCAGCCTCGGGGGTTTGTACCTTACGTCTGCTTAGCTAGTGAACGAGAGAACAACTTCACGGATTTAGAATCGGGTTTTTTCTAGAATTTGCTTGAACATTCCGGTTGATTTTGCGACTTCTCTTATCATGCCAAGTATCAGAGTTCACTTGCCGTACCGATTTATTTGTGCGAATCCGCGAGAGAGGCATGGGGACTGAGGGGAGGGGGAAGCCAGACGGGGTGGTCCTCGCTCACACGCCAGCCTCCGTCTACCTCTCGTGACGTTTTGGAGCCTACGCTACCTCCGCTTAACTAGTGAATGATAGAACTACTTCACAGATTTAGATGGCTGGGTTTTTTTCTAGAATTTGCTTGAACATTCCAGTTGATTTTGCGACTTTTCTCATCACGCTAAGTATCGGAGTTTGCTTGCAGTAGCGAGATATTCTCACTAATCCGAGAGAGATGCAGCAGGCAGAGGGTAAGGGGCCGGTGCCCCCCTTACTCACGTGCCAGCCTTGGGGTGTGTACCTTGCCTCCGCTTTACCACTGAATGAGAGAACAACTTCACAGATTCAGATCAGTTTTTTTTTTTTCTTCTAGAATTTGCTTGAACATTCCGGTTGTTTTTGCGGTCCGAGGGGAAAAGGAAGCGTGGCGTCAGGATTGGGGCGTCGCTCTAACCTCTGCGTTTCGGAGAGTAACTTGCCTCCTCTTAGTTAGCGATTCCCATTTGTTTGTTGATTTTTCACGCTTGTCCTGTTTGAGCGCTACGCGGGTGGAGCCACCAACACGGCTAGTTTATTGTAAGCGTGTGACTGCAAAGCCCCGTTCCCAGCAGCCATCATTGTGGAGTTGTAGTGGTGACGTCTCTTTAGCTTATTCAGAATTAGTCTTATTCAGATGCTAACTGGTTATTAGAGAAACCTTTGTAAGTGTGGTAGCACAACCAAAACTGCTTGTTCTGTTCAGTACAGCAAGCCGGTTGGTCTTGTCTTGGGTGGCAGGGTGCTGGCATTAATAAAATTCAGTTGTGGGTTCAAAGACGGCTAACACGAGGCAGCTTTGTCAAACTAAAAATCCTGCCAGTCTGTGATTGTTTTACAAAATGCAGGTTAACCCGTGTGACCGCAGAGAGCAGGGCACAGCTGGATAAGAACTGCAGTGTGAGGAGCGGACGCCAAACACCACGACGGCTTTTTGAGCGCCTTGTATGTTGCCCTGAGGAGACGTTCACGTGGACGTCCAACTGTGCGGAGTGCTCTGGATGTGGATGTCGAGCCTTACGTGGCACGTCAGCCGGCGTGTGCATCACGAGGAGACACGGTGACGTGTGGCTCTCTGTAAAGGTTCAGGTGTCACACGGCCGTGGTGCTGAACCTGCCGTGACGTGTGTGGCTGCGTCCCATCTGTTCTTCCATAACACAGATAGGACAGCAGTTATCTTAGGAGTGGAGCCTCTTGGGCGTAGACCCTAACGAATGCCCCCTGAGGGTCTGACACCAATTCCAACTTCACGATTCTTTTCCACTATGCATTCTCTAATCGTCAAGTTTAAAGTTCCTTGCAACGTCATCTCTCTTTCCTTTTTTTTTTTTTTTATTTTTAGGACAAGAAATATGCCACCGATAAATACAAAGACATTTACACCGAGCTCAGTATTGTGAAGGCCAAATCCGAGAGGGACTTGAATCGTTTGAAAGAGCAGCTACAGCTGGCCCACGAGGCTCTGGGGGAGCAGGCGCTGGAGGACGTGGAGCGCTCGGGATACGGTATGGAACTGATTAGGTCTCTTTGATTTGCGCCTGTCATCTGCATTCAGTTACCAGCCAAGCCGTCTTAGCGTGTCACTGTAATTAACGTCATTCATTATTGTTTTATTAGTGCCGATGGCCGCTTTGAAGCGTTTTTGCCTTCCACTTTCCTTAAGTGCTTTGCTTTTCATTACAGACATTATGAAGTCAAAAAGTAACCCCGATATCCTAAAGATGGCTGCTGCAGCTGCCAAGAGAAGTGAACGGACGATGAGGTCAAAGGTGAGACTTTGTTTTTTTAAATACTGGTGCCTTCTCAGAAAGGCTTTGGAACGAGTCGGGTAAGGACCGCGTGGCACAACATTGAGGTGCATTCTGGGCCTTGGAGCCTCAGGGAAGTGTACTGCATATTTTATACAACAGTGTTGACTGTAGAGGACGGTGAAGCCGCGCCTTTTAACAGAAAAAGGCACCAATTCAAGTGATGGCATCGAGTGGTGTGCCTGGCGCGGCTGTGGCTAATCGTACTTCACGTTCCGTAACATAACATTTTTGAAAGGCATAGACAGTGGGAGAGCTAAAAAGGCTGTTGACGTGCGTCTCCAGTTTAAATTGCTGGCTGCTTCGGGCCGTGATGGAGCGCGGCCGTGGAGCTTCGGCGATACGAACCGTCACTTTGTTTTGAGTGTGACGTGCTGTAAATGCTGAGGAGCTCTTTAGTCACTCTGAGCTTTCCTTCTTCTTCTTCTTAAAGCTGCTCCCGTTAGGGGTCGCCACAGCGGATCATCACACCCGTCACCTTCATGTCCTCTCTCACCACATCCATAAACCTTCTCTTAGGACCTTCCTCTTCCCTGGCAGCTCTATCCTTATCACCCTTCTCCCAATATACCCAGCATCTGTCCAAACCAACGCCATCTCGCCTCTCCCAACCGTCCCACCTGAGTGGACCCTCTAATGTCCTCATTTCTAATCCTGTCCATCCTCGTCACCCCCAATGCCAACCTTCATATCTTTAACTCTGCCACCTCCAGCTCTGTCTCCTGTGCCACCGTCCCCAGCCCATATCCCATAGCTGGTCTCACTAGCGTCCTGTAGACCTTCCCTGTCACTCTTGCCGATACCCGCCTGTCACCAGTCACTCCTGACACTCTTCTCCACCCTGCCTGCACTCTCTTCTTCACTCCCCGTTACTCTGTACTGTTGATCCCAAGTATTTCAACTCCTCCACCTTCACCAGCTCTACTCCCCTCATCCTCGCCACTCCACTGACCTCCCTCTCACTCACACACATGGATTCTGTCCTGGTGGTCCTACTGACGTTCATTCCTCTCCTCATATCTCCACCTCTCTTTCTCCTTCTGTTCATGTGTAGATATTTTTACCGATAACTCCAGCAGCAGAAGAAGGGAGTTGCTGTACGAGCGGCTTGCCCCCTGTGCCTTTCCTCGGCGTTTCGCAAATCTGTTCTGCCATCAGGACCGGCTGTCAGTCAAGTGAAAGAAGAAAATCTACCAAATCTTGACGTTTAAGTGACCTTAGTCAAGAGACCTCTAGAAACGAACACGACTCCATAACTGCCTCTGCGTTTTTTGTGGTAAACGGGGTGGCAGACCACCGGAGTCGAGCACACCTGTGCCAGGGGATTGAAAAGCAGCCTGTTGCACAGCTGTAATGTGTGCTGTAACCACTAGAGGGCCCCCAACCGCAGATACAGTAATGGTCACCGGGATAAAAGAAGACATTTCTAATCATGACCGGTGCAGAAGTCGGTCACAATACAGAGCGACTGACCTGGGAACCAAGTCCTCTGAAGAACCTTTAGGTCAAATGAAAACCAGGCCAGCTAGATCTGGTGGTCCTCAAACACCCCAACAGGTCTGTGTCTCAAACAACCCTGCGGGTGCCCTGATCGGGTTTAGCTCTGAGGGGCACTGCCACCTGTTGTACGGGGGAATGAGCTGCACCCGGTGAGCCCGTTTGCCCAGGCCTTCCCTTAATGGCCTCCTGGCTGGGCAGGAATCCTTCCTTTATCCCTGCCAGGATGCCAGTCCTTCCTTCCTGGCACCTACACCTGCCTAACACACACACACACACACACGCACCCCCTGGAGCTGCACTGCCCTGGCACACGGACTCATTCCCAGACTTCATTTCGTAGCTCACATTACATGGCACACACCATTGCTGCCACTTGTGCCCTGCTTGGTGTGCGTGTCAACATTCTTGTAAAGGAACTTAAGTTTCACTTCCATTGGCCCAGGGTGCATCGCCATGTTTCTCTCCGTGTGTTTGATTATTAAAGAGTTGCAGTCGGAGGAGAATCTCGGGACTCTGACTCTGCGGCCCCGGTTAGAAGTCCATTTCAAGATGGCACTACGAGGGTCTCCATACTACCAGAAAGTGAAGACAGGGTTGGAGGGGGGGGATCGCTGAAACTGAACCAGTAACCTGGTGGTTTACAGGCCAAGCTACACTTGGTGACATAAAATGACTGAACAAATGACAATAAACTTACTGGATGTGCTGCCTGAAGAGCTTACTGAGTGTTTCTACTTACAGTGGGGTACAGCGGCCATCACTTGACACTTGTGAGGTGACACGCCTGTCCCTGCAAATGAAACACAAATATGTTAAAAAAAAAAAAAAGTGACACAGAAACAATGTGACCCCATAGATGGAACTTGTGAAATGACATTTTTAAAGCACCGAGATGTTCAAAAAGTCCCAAACAGTACCAGATTACTGCGAGGACTTTTAATTTTTGTGCATTTCCATGGCAGCGTTCTGCACATATTTGTCAATCGCTGCGTTGTGACGAAATCCAAAGGAAATGTGGGTTGCCAACCCCTCCACCCCTTTTAATAACAGAAAAGAGAACTAGCGAGGCGCGCCATGGCACAGAGTTTCAGTAGTCGCCCCTCGGCGAGCTCCGTCCCGCAGCAGGATGCCACGTGCTTTATAGTGTCTGGACCAGAAGGGGCGGGGCGTCTCGGAGGTGGGCGTGGACCTCCTTCTTGTGTGTGTTTCTCTTGGGCACAGCGCGTGTTGGCACATACAAGTTTGGATTTCACGTGTGACCACACTGACCCTGTGAAGCAGATCTGAGAGTTGAACTCCGCCCTCTGACCCCGCGTGATTCCGTGCGTTTGATATCCTGGGGGTCCTCGGACCTCCTCTGGTCTTCCTCATATTGATGGTCTGCCACTCCAGGTGATTTTTTTTTTTTTTTTAATCGGGTCCAGCCGTAGTCACTTTGTCCCGTGCAGAAGTCGGTTTATGGAATTCCAGGAATGGGGGAGGGTGAAAACAAGGAAAAGGACCCAAAGACGAAATTAAAAAAATCGATTTTTAGAAACCAAATCCCCGTGCAGATCTGGGGGGACTTCTTCACTTGGTGCGACTGTCTGCTCGTTGCTCTGTACGGTTTGAACGTCTCCCGTCTGTTTTTAACTTCCGTTAGAATTCATTTCTTTAAAGATCCATTGTAAGGAGACTTGTGGCGACACTTGATGTTCCATAAATCCACATCGGTGTGTGCTCACAGGGCACAATATTTCATTTCTGCACACAAGAACGTAGAATTGACAAACGAGTGGAGACTCCCAGCTCCACGCCTGGCCTGTCCCACCCTCTTCTCACCCGGGGTTTCTGCTTCGACGAGTGACCAAAGCCCCCCCTAGGTGAAGTGACCCCCCATATCTGCCTAATGGTTATGTGTTCCGCCGTGAGCTCCCATCCCAAGGGGCTCCACTTGTGGTCTCTGGTGGTCCTCGGCCTTGAGATGTGAATTGCTGAGGCCACACTGCCTGCCACGAGTCGCCCTTTGTGGTGTTCCTTCTAAACACTTCCTGCCATTTCAATTAGAGAGTTTGAGTTTTTTTTTTGGAATTGTTTGCCACCGGGACGCTGAAAGTTCTGATTTCAGGAAGGAAATTCCCTGAATTTGGCTGCCATTGTTCAGGTTGGCATCACAGCGTGTAGCGCGCGCCTCTTTAGTGACGGACACCGAGGCTTCGGCCCACTGCGTCAGACAGCTGAGGCACAGGGAGAGGTCATGAAATGTCAGCGAGTGTGCGTGTCCCCCCTTTTACGGGGGGCTCTCTGCGTGAAGCTTTCCAGTTGCTTCCTGCGCTCCCTCAAGTGCCGCGGCTCGGGTGGAATTATGGAAGCAATTAAGTAAAGTGCTTATGGAGGCATTTCAGAGACAGACTTCCTCTCGTGCTGTGTCTGTCTGCACAGCTTCCATCACGTCCACCGAGAGACCCCCGAGGGGCCTCGTTTTAGGCTTTTCAATGGTCTGTCCGATCAGAGGGGTATTGCGTGTCGTGTGGCGTGGAACCCGTCCACGCTGGCATTTAACAAGTGTGCAGGTGCTGCTGTGAAATCACCGTGATCTGATCAGGGTGGGCATCGTGAAGGGCATCCTTCATGGGCATGTGGGGCCAGAGTCACTGGGCACAGCACAGGTCAGCCAGTAGCCCTGAATGGGGCATCACATGCATAGTCACAGGCGGGCCTGATGTTGTTTTGTACGATTGTCAACGACACCGTCATTTTAAGAGTGTGATGCGTCTGAACTGGTGGGCGCTCCGTGAGGGGCCTTTTCAGAGCGGCGCTTCCCTAAAGTGCAGAAGTCCAGTCGTACCAACGTCCACCATTCAAATAGATGAGCGAAATAAGAAAGTTAAGGTAAGCGGACTCCTCTTGGCATCACACGTGAGATACCAGCCCATCACAAGGCAAAAGGGCCGAAATGACCAGTAACAACAGAACGGCAGCTGGGCGCGCTGCTGTGTTTGCCGTTCCTGTGTACTCACAAAGCGCTGCCCTGCGAGTTTTGCCAGCTTTGAACCCACCTCTGAGGCTACGAGTGAATCTGCCCTCCGTCAAAGAGTCGTTTGATATCCTGAATTCCAGCCACGCACTGCACCTGCCAGCCCAGTGAACCACAAAACGGCTCGCCCGTAACGGCCTCGCTCGGGCATACTGGGACGTCCTGGCATAGCTAAATGGCTCCACATGTGGTGCCTTGGCACCTCTCCGCGAGTCATCGGCTTTCCCCATTTGTCCTAAAACTGACCAGTTTCCAGCGGCTGCTGGAGTGTGATGTGTCTGAACTGGTGGGCGCTCCGTGAGGGGCCTTTTCAGAGCGGCACTTCCCTAAAGGGCCACAAGAGGGAGTCGGCGAGTCTCCTTCAACATTCATTTTCTCACTCCAGTCGTCCTCTGACTGTGGAGGCCCAGCGGCTCAGTGGCTCACCTGGGCACTCGAAAGCCTTTTGTTTGACGTCGACTTGCTGAGGTTTGAGTTGTTTTGTTTTTTCCTTTTCAGTTCCCGTTTAGTTTTTTTTTGGGCTCTTATTTTTCTCCAAAAAACAGCATCTTATACTTTTTTTTTTTTTTTTATGTCATTCTGTCCAGTTTAGTGCAGATGTGTTTTACAAAAGATCCTAAAAAAATGAAAGGCTCAAAGTTATGCAATATATGATATACGATCACAATACTTGTGTGGGGCTTCTGTGTCGACACTGTGGTGGCCTCAAAGGCCGCCTGCAGAGGAGGTGAATGAGCTGAAGGGGACTCGGAGCAAAGAGAGCCGAGTGAAGGGCAGGAAACTCCAAGAGCCAAATAGAAAATGAACTCCCTGAGAACAACATGGAAGATGTCTGGAGATCACGAGAGGACTCGAGCAACGCAGCACTCTGATCCTATAAGGCGGCACTCTGCCCCAGCTCTTTAATAGGCGTGCCCTTCTACTACTACTACCACCACCTTCTTCTAATGCCCAGGCCCTGAAACCTCAACCAGTGACGAGTTCACCCCTGACCATCGGTGCTGGGGAGGCGACACACATGTGGACGCCATCCTCGAGTTCTTCAGGCCTGCACTGGCCAACCCGGACCCTGGGCAGTGCCACCTGTGGGCACACAAAATACGAACCTGATATGGAGCAGCTTCTAGGTCGGCCTCTGTGTCCTTCATATAGCAATGTGTGTATGTATTATGTCTGTCTTCATGCCCATCATACCCATACCCAGATAGCATTTCACTGCTATCTGTCAGTCATTATATAGCGCCTTTCGCATCTGTGTGTCACACGTCTTTGTTTCTTTTATATCGTGCTCATCATTGTTTGTGTATTATGTGGCGCCTTTCACATTTGTCTGTCTGTCTCTCTTATAGAGAGGTCTTCATATCCATCAGTCATATAGCGCCTTTCACATCTAACTTTCTATCTGTGATGTTGTGTCCTTCACGTCAATCTGTATCAATCAGTTATTCTATCATACACTTCACATCGGTGTGTCACTCGTCGTCTTTCTCTCTTTTATATCGTGCCCTTCATTGCTGGTGTATTATGTGGCGCCTTTCACATTTGTCTGTCTGTCTCTTTTATAGAGTGATCTTCATATCCATCAGTCATATAGTGCCTTTCATATCAATCTGTATCACTCAGTTATTCCATAATACACTTCACGTCTGTCAGTCATTATCTAGCGCCTTTCACATCTGTGTGTCACTCGTCGTCTTTCTCTCTCTTATATCGTGCCCTTCATCGCCGGTGTGTTTTATTATCTAGCGCCTTTCTCGTCGCTCTGCCCTACACGCACAAACGGACGTCTTTTAACCCCGCGACTTCCTTCCAGACAAACGGGAGTGAAGGTCTGCCAATGAACAGGCAGAGGCCGAGTCAGCTGACTGTTGTCATGGTGCAGTTCTCCCAGGCTCCGCCCACACCCCCGTCAGAGGTGGTACACCTTTCAGATGCCTTGCCCGCCCCCTGTTTTGAGTATTATGGGCTGTTTGCTTCAGTCATTTCCTGTGTGTTTGTTCTTTACGTTTTTGTGGATTTGTTGCCCTCTCGTTATTTTGGGGGCACATGTTGTTTTATGTCGCTTTCCCTCCCATTTGTTCACGTCTCCCTTTCTCTTCTGTTCTTGTCTTCCCCTCCAGAGTCTGAAGGAAGGGCTGACGGCCGAGCAGAGACTGCAGCTCTTCGACAAGGACACGAAAGACTTTTAACGGCGTCGAGGCCTCGGGCTGCAGTTGAGTGAATGCCACGCAGGTCACGCGTCTTCTGTGTAACTTTTTTCTTTCCTTTTTAATTTTATTTCTAGAACTTGCATTCCATGCACTCCCGTTACTGTGACGCTCGTAGCGCTCCTCTTGTAAATATTCCCGATTTTAACTTCCACTTCACTACTGTATAAGCTACTTGCTCTTAGCGACGACTCCTGTAAATACGCCAGAGGACGTGCCCGCCTCGACCGTCACTGAACATCTGCCAGCCTGAGCGGCCCACCTACCCACTCACCCCACGATGGTCTGACACGTTTCGTTCACGGGAGCCCCCGCTCGGCGCACCTTGTCACGGCCCCCCCCCCGAAGCGACGCAGGATACAACGGCACTTTAACGAAGGAGCGGAGCGAGCGCCCGGGACGGGACGGGACGGTGGAGAGTCTGAATAGGGTGCTCAGCTTTATGGGAACAAAGGGTTTTAATTGGATTATTTTTGTAGCGTGGGGTCAGTGACCGTTTCCTTTGTATTTATTTAAATGTTCTGACTTTTATGTCGCACAGCTTTGATTTCCTGTTTTCTGTTGTTGTAAATATGCAAAAAAAAAACAACAAACTGTACACCAACTGACTCCCAAGTTTATTAGCAATAAATATTTTTGCACCATGGCCGCCTGTGTCGTGTCTGACTGGAGTGAGTGGAGCGGCCGCTTTCTTAGGACCACCCGCTCGTAGGGGGTCGCCGGTTTTCTGAAGTACGAGAATGGCGGTGAGATCTGAGCGCTTCTGTCCCGGAGCAGCGAGTGTCCACATTTATATAAAAAAAAAAAAAGACAAGGAATTGATGAGCGGAGAGACTGGTGACCACCAAAACGATTAGGGGACCGGTGGCCTCGATCACCAACCGTTCAGAAGGTCTGGACACGCAGACTGAACCACTTGAATTCCTCAGCCCCCCTTTGGGGGTATCTTTTGGATTTCTGCCTGCTGACCCCAATACTCGCCTGTCGAGTTTCATCACATTTGCCTATTTTGAGGTGTTATTTGTATTTTGCTGTTTCTTCCGACGAGTTGGCTTCTTAAGTCTTAAGGGCTGGAGAAACAGAGAAAGGTAAGGATGATAAGGTGGGACCCTTACCGGACCCAAGGACGTGTTGAAGTCCTCGACGTGTTGGACCTCAGCATTCACGTGTGCAGGGCGCCATCTACTGGAGTGTGTGTTGTAATGCGTGTAGTGATGAAATGCATTGTGTTTGTCATTCCAACTGGTGGCGCATCACAAATGTCTGTAGTATTAAAAGGCGTTGCTACAGATGTTTGTGATGCGCCATCTCGTGGACTGACACACTGACATGACGTAGCCTTTCATTAAGGTGACTGATGTCTTTTTATAAATCTGTTTCTTGTTCATAATTTTATTTGTATTTCTGGTAAATGTATTTAGTGATGTTTGTCTGCCCTGTCCCCTTAAAAGTGATCTGACCACTTTATTAACTGGTTGACGTCACACGCAAGTCTCATTACTGGCGGATGGGCACACAGACCAGAGAGAGACTTGTACCTCATCTTCATATGGAAAATGTCATTAAAACGAGCAACGTGCATGGAAGGTGACCGTGTGGGGATTAAGGCCACGGAGAGAGGACCGCGATGGTGAAAGCCGAGGCCACGGAGGGGTGGTGAGGGTTTCCAGCACACGTGCAGCCAGAAGACGCCACCAGATCCAAACCAGGAGTTAGTTGGACTGCAGCTGCTCGAGTGAAGCTGGTGAAGGAGTCCCGTCGAGTGAAGGTGGCAACTCTGACGGGTCTGACGCGTCATTTGGAAAGTAAAGCTGCGGCTCGTCTTCATGCCCGACGCCTGCGTGAGCAGCATATCCTAAAGAAGCAGTGACCTTCAGAGCCCGCCATCTTTGACCAAAGTCAAGTCTCCCTGGGATTAGTGTGTGTGTGTGGGGGGGTCCTGCCCCCTGATCCAACTCTCTCTCTCTCTCTCTCTCTCTCATCGGACCCTCTTACTAGTGAGGACGTCCAAGAGAAGCTCTGATGTGCGACTCTCGAGTTTGTCATCGAAGTCTGCTGCTTCGTTTTATTTGCCATGCGTCGTCACCCCCTGCACGGTAACTGTGGGTGGGGTGCCAGGCTCATACAGGCCAACATGGAGTCACTGACTGACCTAATCTGCTTCAGGGCCTGGGATTTGAACCTGGAACTCCATCTAAAAACTTGGTTAGAATTTGCTGCTCTTCTATATAAGATGCCATTAATCTGACGTAAAGTTACAATGTGACAGTAATGGCTTTTACTGCTTGATTGTTTTCATTTGTTATTCACAAATCTGACTTTTAAGCCCCCGATATCCTGGTGGTGGTCTAGTTGGTTGTTAGATATTCCTTTGTCACTCCATTAGTGCCGCTGATGCCTGCCACTCTGCTCCCTTCGTGTTTGTTGTAAGGTGCTGCTACTCCTCAGGGGACATGTTGGCCTTTTGTATTATTATCACATGTGACAAACTGCCAAGCGAAGATGTCTGTCACTGTCATGAGACAACAGGGTGACCTGGATGTGACCAGGACAGAAGAAGGTGGGCAAGGCTGCAATAGACCCCTGCCATCGGAGTGTGAGGGAGGGTTACAGCGGTTACAGGTCCTTCACTAAACACACGCCGCGGGTCGGTGACCACATAAACTATTTTGGAATCCAAAGTTTTGACGTAAGTTGGGGGGTCCCCTTTTTGCTTAGTTCCCCCAAACCCCCCCTGTATATAGTATATTTAGCACAGCAGTGCCACCCGCTGGCTCAGAGCAGCTATTACAGTCCTGTAGCCTTGGACCGATCAGGACCAGACTTGTCGTCGTTGCTCTCTAGCCTGGGCATCGTCTCGTGCTCCTGTCTCTGTAATATAAATTGAAGTTATCGTCGTGCGCTTACACAGGGTGGTGCTGTTGGGTGAGGAGTGTGTGGCGGTGCAGCACATCACTGCTTTGCTGGCTTTTCTTCCTAATTTAAGGTCAATGAACTGCCCACCTTGAGCCTGACGTGGCAGCCTTCAACATTTACAACCTGACAAGTCCTGGTGTCCACTCGGACCCCAAAAGAACACAAAAAAAAAAAAATCTAAAAGTGAAACAATTACCCCCCCCACCCCCCAGTTTATTCTGTTCAGGCTTGTGGGGTGGGGGGGATGTGGGGTGCCGGTCCACACAAGAAAACGACTTCTATAAAAACGGGTGGGCGGCCGGCGGGGGGGGCCTTCACGTGTTTGCTTCCCTTGAAGATCCCATCAGCCAGCACGCCACCTGGTGTTGGAGTGAAGTGTGACAAGAGTGCTGGGCCAAGTGATCACTCAAAACGACGACGACGACGACTTCTATTCGTATCCAAAGTGCTTACTGTGTGTGTGTGAGACGTGAACGGGCGACTCTGAGACCGAAGGTGTATGTTAGAATAATCGCTGTCTGTTTTTATGTCTTCCCCTATAACTGAAACAAATGAATTTTGCTCGCCCATTTTTCAGTTGCACTGTAAGCAGTTCAGGCTTAGATGGGCAGTGTTGTGTTTTAAGGGCCTGAACTAAGAGTGGGTGAGGGGGGCATCAAGCCCACCCCTACAGTGCCAAGATAGAGTTGCCAGGTCACTGAAATGAAGAGCAGTGAAGGAGCCACGCGGAAGGAGACCGACGGAGCCGGAAGTCGAGTGGAGGATCTCCGTGACCGCAGCGCCAACCACTGTGCCACCAGGCTACTTGGGTGAGTGTAGAGTTTTGGATTTTAATTGCATAATTTAAAAAAAATGTAAGCCTGGTCTTTCACGCTCTCGGGCTGTCAATGTCGTGTGTGTGTGACAAGGCCTCAGATACAAAGGACACGATCATAACACACAAAGGAATTAGCACAATGAACTGTTGAGCTGTGGACATCCAACATCGAGCCAATCTACCGATGCCAAGGCTGGCTGGGGGTCTGCGCCACGAGGGGAGTTTGCACAGTTTAAACACAGTGTGGCAGAAGGGTCTTTACAATCAGTTCATTAACAACAACGCTGGGGGGGCTCAGGGGAACATCTGCTCAAAGGACTGCACCACCACCATCTTCAAATGTCTGACTACAAACGACGCTGGGCGAGTAGCGGCCAGGAGGAAAATTAAACCTCATTAAAGTACAGAGACAACCAGGCTGAACAAATCTCTCGTGTGGCTTCAATTACACTTCCAGTCACAGGACAGGAGCAAACAGAGTTGTACTGAACTACTCGAACGTCAACCGTTTCCAGATCGTTCTCTGGTGCAGGACAGTCGAGCACAGCCAGAGGAGATGAAGCTGTGGAAGTGAAGAGCCAACGTCTCCGTCGTCACAGACTGGCCGGGCGTCACGGGGGTGGGTCGACGATCGGAGACGAATTTGACATTTCTGACGGGTACGCCACTGGGTCCTCGTGGTGCCATCTCTCGCCTCCGTTTGTGATTCTGGTTGACTTGCAGCTGCTTCTGGAGCAGCAAAGTTGGTCTCCGTTTGCCTCGATTTCTCATCAGCGCGTCTCGGCAGGAACTCCTGTACGTCTACTCGGTCGTCGGCAGGCTTTGTTTCTTTTCACTTTCTTGTATACAAAGTGCAGGCAGTCCACGGGTTACGTACGAGACAGGGACTGTCGGTTTGTACTTAAGTTGAGTTTGTATGTAAGTCGGCGCAGGTCCATTATCTGCCAGTGAATGATGGAGTGTCACTGCTCTAAACCTCTTAATTATTTCTGCTTTATTTTCCACGGTGAAGGTTTTTCTGTTCTTTACTGTATCATCAGATTTGTGTTCCAGAGACATTCTTGAAGGGTGAAGACAAATGGTTAAGATGAGCTCTTCTGCACAGCCCTGTACACGCGATCACAGCAGGATGGCACCCGTCGTCAACACGTCTGATGTACCGAACGACAGACAACTTCCTGCTATGTGCAGACTTGCTATTGAGAATGACTGCGGTTCATCACCAGCCCACCTCCCAGTCACCTCCACTACAGTATGCTGCCTGCAGCGTCCGCCCACCGAGAACGAAGACGGTGCGGCCAAAGGCGGGTAGTGAATCGCCCCCATCCGAGGCACACTACAATGCTACGCCTCACCGCCCTGTTCACCCTCGATGGCCTCCGGGCAGCCACAACCGGGTCACCGCTTACAGCATCATCAGCCGCCCACCGACAATGAAAGGGGCAGCCATGTGTGCTGGGCGGGCAGTGAAACGCCCCCCCAACCCCCGCGTCCAGTCGGGAGCAGTAGCTGCGGCGGCGCAGTGGGCAGGCAGTGAACCATCGTCCTGCACACGAGTGACAGCTGTGGCCCTGGTGACTATAGACCACGGGTCACCGGGAGCCGCCCAAGGGACACTACACTGCACGGGCAGCGGAATCGCGTCCCCAGGCCAAAGATGATGACGGAGCAGCAGTTGCTGAAGCGCATGCGTCGCAGCTGCAGCCTCGTTCGTAAGTTGTAGGTCGGATGTCCGTAACCTGGGGACTACCTGTATAGGGAAAGTATTGGAATTGTCCAAAGATTTGACGATTTTGACCTTCCCGAGTCCAAAAAAAATACCATTTTAGGAGTTGTGTGTGTGTGTGTGTGTAAGCTCAGTAACTTGAGGACGCGTTCACTTTTGCATTCAAGTGTTTGGTACAAAAACGTAGATTTCTATCAATGTTTGAGCTTCACCTTTTATTTATGCCGCTGCAGAGTTTCATTTATTCAAGTTTGCTTTTATAATAACTGTTCCAATATATTAATTTGATTTCTTTAATGTACATCTCTCTATTATAAAAGAAAATCTCGAGACAAGACTATTGCCATGAAATTTTTTCAAGTCCCGCCCTCCTCTCCGCCATTTCTGGTTCACGGCCCACACCCGCCATGCTCTCACCTCTCATTGGTGTGAATGCTCTTGTCATCACAGTTCCTGCGCTTTCAGCTCTTATTCATTTTTACACTTTCCTTACTTTAAGTTCCTAATAAAAGAAAACTTATTATGTCCAAATGTTATTGAAGAATTTCAACTCAAAGGGTTATCAACAGAAGAACTGAGTACACGAGCAGTCCTGGCACCGAGAAACGATGAAGTCAAACAAATTAACACGAAAATCGCTTACACAGCAAATCGGTGAAATGCGTATCAACAGACTCTGCTGACACAGCTGGTGGTGATGGTGCAGAAGATGAAAACATCAACTTACAATATCACGAAGAATATCGACAACCGTTAACACCATCTGGTCTTCCACCGGGCAAATTACCGTAGAAAGAAGGATGTATCGTAATGTTGTTACGTGATTTATGTCTGAGTGAAGGGCTATGCAATACGACAAGATTAGTTGTATTCAAAATTGGTCAAACAATTCTGACACGTAAAATATGAACAGGCGACAAGAAAGATCATGTAGTCCATCTTAACATGAGACACCAAAGGAGATCTCGATACGCCATTCGTATTAAAACGTTTCCGGTTTCCCGTTAGAATAGCTTGTGCTACGACAATTAACAAACCACAGGGACAAACATTCAAAAAAGTCGGTTGGTTTATTAGAGAGAGAGAGAAACAAAATTCACTCGCAGGCAGTTCTACGTGGTGGTGTCACAATGAAAGTCCAAACACGGAATCAAAATTCAATGCAATGTTGACGAAAAGTTAATTCAAAAAATTGTTTTACAGTAAAAGTTTATTTTGTGTGTTAATTTCAAAGCCAAACCGAATGAAAACATACTGTATAATGCAATGAATATCTTTTAACGCAACATGAAACAGAATTTTCTTTCAATTTGTTATGTTTTACTTTTTTTTTTTTTTTTATATATGGTTAATTGCTCGCTGTAATGTAAAATAGTTTGTTCTATTATGCATATGTAACAATTCCCATGAAAATAACAATCTGTTTAAATTGCACACCCGCTTCCCCATACGCGAGGAAGTGGCTAACGCGTAGCACCCGCCTGGGGGTTGATGAGTGAAGCCAGGAGGGGGCAGAGCACCCTTAGTGATATAAAAAAAACTAATCTTTGTCTTGTGGTTTACTCCTCAAATATCCTGAGGAAGTCGAGGGGAGCGCACTCCTGATTTTACTCTTTATTTTTTTTGAATTAGTCCATCTGAATCTTGACAACAGTGTGTGATGCTTCAGGGTAGCCAGTGATTAAGCACGGCTGCTGACCAATGAATGACGAGGGAGGCGTGTCTTCAACAACACCACCACCATTTATTTCTGTCGCGCATTTTCATACAAATGATGAGCTCAAAGTGCTTTACGTGATGAAGAAAGAGAGAAAAAGACAAAGTAAGAATTAAAATCCGAGAACACTAATTGACATAGAATAAGAGTAAAGTCCGATGGCCAGGGAGGACAGAAAAAACAAAAAAAAAAAAAAACTCCAGACGGCTGGAGAAAAAAATAAAATCTGCAGGGGCCACGAGACCACCCAGCCCCCTCTACCTCACATCAATGACCTCAATCAGTCCTCATGGTATTCAGGGTTCTCATGGAAGAACTTGATGATGACGGTCATGTTGAACTTCTGCCCTTTAATCCATCAATGGAGGGACATCACGGTGCTTTGATTAGGTGGTGGTGGTGCAGGTCGCCACCCCAGAAAACTGGAAAAAGAACAGAAGAGAGAGTAGGTGTTAGTATGGATTTTAGAGCCACCATGAATAGTTATGACAATAAATTGAATATGCAGAGCATCAGGATTAAACTAAAATGAAGTTAT